>CM056506.1:30946447-31186447 GCA_029783415.1 Anisodus acutangulus | reverse complement strand
CCCCACTGTATATGCCTCCTCTGCTTATGCCACTGGTGATGAACTCACTATGGCTATTCAACGTCAAACTCAGAGTTTTTTTTTACTACATAGGCGGCTGAACGAAACCACAGTCTTTTTTTGTCAAACCCCAACCCCCTTATTAGTAGCCGAAGTAAAGGTCAGCATGAGATCAAAGTCACTTGTAGCTTTATTATAAGTCACTCTCTGTAAAACAAAGGACTTCGATATTCCCTTACAACTCAAGTTTTGAATTTTATGAGCCCTTCAATTGTATCTTATAAGAAAATCTCTCTGATAAACATCTTGTCGATGATTCTATTTTCACATATTATTTAGAATCTTCGTGTGCGCTTTTCGCTTGGCTTCTTTGCATAAAGAACCTAACTCATCTGAAGTTCAGAAAAATTAACCATTTAACATTTTAACCAGTGTATGCTAAGTAGTGGCAATAAGAATCTAAACTTTCTGAAATTGGAACCAGAACTTGAATAGGAAAACAAGTGGACACACCCGCAAGGAAACCCATCTCGAAACCAGTGAGTTGCATAAAACCTCCCTTGTTGTCTTGCTTGCTTTTGGATAAGAAAGGCTAGTCACTTTAACCTACCTTCCTAGATTTAGTTTCCTTAAGGCTTGTCTTTTTTTCATAACATTGTTACTTTGTTGTTGTCTTTTCTCCTAAGGCTTTCGGACAAGACTACTTACTCCAGTAGGTTAGTAAGCTACCTTTTCTGCTTTCAGGCAAGGATAGCTCTGAAGGGAGAGTTGAGCAGAACCAGGCATAAGGAGCATCAATCGCTATTGATAGTTCCTCCGCTAGGGGAACATCAAGAGGGGGACATGTTCTATGTCCACTGATTCTGTTTAGTACAGTATATGAAGCCCTTCTTTGAGTGAGAGCTTCTAGAATGCCATTCATTTCGCAATAAGAAACTTTTTAACATAGAGGTTTCAGCTACTTAAAGCGAGAGAGCATCCAAAAATTCTAGAACAGTGCTCGGCTTTGGTTGAAATAATTATAGGTGTCAATGGACCGATTTCACTAGCAGAGCACTTTCTCCAATGTGCGCAAAGAGAGATGCCACTTTCAATGATGGACACCGGCCCTTGTATTAAAGTAGCATTGAGTTTCATTTGGAAATCGGCAAGTTTCGAGTTTCCAAATAAGTGGTACCCTTTCTTTAGAGTCCGGTAGGTCACTGTTGTTTCCTGAATCTCTTTCTTATCTGCTGCTCTATAGCTGCCTTCCTCTCTTCGTCTTTGACTTTCATAGTTGTGAACTAACCTCTTCCTTTTACATCCAGACAACTGGCAAATAAGTTGGGCATCTAAAGAACATAAGATCCGAGTTGCCGCTAGGCATAAACGTCATATTGTCAACTAGGGAAATTGGCACAACCAGGCATCTCAAACATTGATAAGGGAAACATTAGTCTTTCATTAGGATGATATTCCTTTCATCCGAATGGCAAGGCTTGCTAGTTTCCTGAAGTACACTCGCATCTGTCTATCTATGTCATAGTTGCTTGGAAGGAAATTCTCAGATGTACCTTCGGCATGTATGAGATTTTCTTTCCTTTATCTTTGTCATACTTGGGATTCACTTACAACCAATTCCAAGTAGATCTTCCCTCCCCCTCAGTCCACTTTATTTCGCTCGTTTTCTCTTTTCTTTTTCTTGCAAAAAAAAGTGATGAGATTGTTTTTGTGTGCGTTAGCGATCATCAAACCTGTGACATAGATAAGATTAGACTTCATGCAGAATGCTTGAGACCACTTTTTGCTTTGCTGCTCTTGCTTCTCTGGCTACTGCTCCGGCTAAGGCTTTCATTCTGCTTTGACTTGCCTTCCTTATCTTTCAATATGGACTTGCATGTGTTCCTCATATGACTATTTCGAGCGATTGCTGCTATTTGTCTTGAGTTAGACAAGCAGAGAAGGATCTTATGCCACCTGTGACCGGCCTATCTATCTAGTATCTAGGACTAGTACAGTAGAGGCACTACTGGGCGGGGCTTTCTCGATCACAGCTTCTCGCTTAGCTAACTGCCAGACAAGGATGAAAATCAACTCCTTATATAGAATGCAGATCGACACATTCAATGAAGCAGCCAGTATGGCAGACAAGCTACTTTCTTATTCGCAGACTGGAAGATCCTCTATCTATTAGCATACCCGTACCGACAGTTAGACTAGCACTCTCTCCTAATCAATCGCAGTAACTGGCTGTAGGAGAGCTGACTGTCTACTATCTATGTAATGCCTTGGCAGGTGAATATGAGAGAGAGGTTGTAAGTTCATTCTCTTCTTCTCCATCTTCTGGAAAACATTCTTTAAGCATGCTGACAGAATGATTGACACTCATATCTCTCTCATTTCCAGTGATTTTGCTACAGTTTACTAACGCATTCCAAGACTAAGACTACGACATTGAAGAAGCAAGCTCACTCTCATTCTAGGAATCAGAGGAAGGCATTCTGTCCGGTAATGAAGTTCGAAGTTTCCGACTTGCTTTCTCTCTTCTCTTCCCTTGCAATTGGCAGTCTCAGTCAACCTTGTTCCGGGCCTTCTCTTCTACTCTATCTGCTTATTGGATTAGTAGGTATAGTCTTTCTTCTAAGCTTCTGATTGAACTTGTTGGTAATGGGAGAGAAGGCAATCGATATATAACTGGTAAGTAAAGCTATGGACTGGGTTCTCACTCTAAGCCATCGCCAATAATTTGAAAAAACGATTGTCATCTAGCGCATTCACTCATTTTTTCTTTCTGATAGGCCAACTCAAAGAGGGAAATACAAGGGGAGTTACCGGTCTTTTTTGCCTCGCCTGCTACTGAGAAGAGAGAGTCGTTGCCATTCTTTGCTTCGTTCGAGAATCAACTGCACATGAATAGGCTCTTCCTTAGGCCTTCAAGGAGGAAGCAACATTTTCCCTAAATAATCGGGAAATGAAATGAAATTCTTTTCGTAAGGCAAGAAAGTCACCTAAGGAAAATAGAAGTCTATGCACACTAACCGAATATTTTGGGGAAGGATGGTGGTGCAAATTGGCCTCTTCCCTTCTCCTTTCTAAAGCAAAAATTAATGTCATCATTCTGATCGTGACTTGAAAAAAGAAAGAAGAGAAGGAACTTGGAGTTGGCGCCCACATAACGGATTGCTTGCTTATCAATCTTAAGCAAGTGGCTTTTCGCGCCTCTCCTTATAGTCGAGTTGCTTAGAGTTCCTCTCCAACGAGTCAAGTGGCTTTCACTCCTCCAGTTCTATTATTACTTGACTTATTATTATAAAAACTACTCACTATAAAAATGAAAGACGATCGATTATCTACCCAAGAAGATAGAGAGTCCCACATATGAGAAAATGTCACAAATAGAGTTGAACCAAGTAACATTGCAAAGGCATAATGATAGTAGGGTCGGGATATCCCTGCCCTCCGAACCAGACGTGAGGGTCTCCCCTCATCTGACTCTCTGCAGGGGAATCTCCACTCACTACTTCCCCTAATATCCTCCATTTACCATATCATGGGGGTTTACAGGAGATCCCAGAGGCTCGCTCGGAAAGGCTGCTATACAATACCTTTTGACTTAACTCTACTCTAGTAGGCACTAGACACACTATAGTAGTCCATCTGGCGGCTCTTGCTGAAATCATTACTCAATATCTCCCGTGCTCTAGTAATTGCGCTCCCTAGACCACTACCATGTAGTTAGGTAGGGATAATAAGTCCATAGTGACGGGAATGACGGAATGAATGGGGATCCCTATCAATAAAATAAGAATATCTAATTAGAGTTTTCTCCCTTTCTCTCACTCAATAGATCTATCTGGTCTGATATGGCACAGTACAATACGAGACGATGGAATGCAATGGGATAGATGGTAGAGGGCTTCCTGCTCCCAAAAGCAATGATTCACTTGTCCCCTAGTACATAGGGACCTCGTTGCATACAACTGAAATGACTCCTGCTAGATAACTTCCCCTTTCTCTATTTTTACAGCCTCGTGGATGAATGAAAGAAGGAAAGTTACAGAACGGGACAGTGAAGGCTCGTGAAGTAGACAGCAAGCAGCAAGCAGCAAGCAAGAGCATCTCAGCCCCCTAACCTTTCTATTTTGGAATAATACTTCTTTTTTTAATCAGGTAAGTTTTGAAGCTGGCTGCTCTGCTATACTATACTAGTTGTAGGGCGCTAGCACTTGACTAATAGAATAGAAAGTAAAGGGACTTTATTATAATCTTACGAATCTAAAGATCTTAAAATGGAAGAATGAGCTCTTTTGCTCACCCCTATCTCCCCTATCTCTAAAGGGGCGTAAGCACTTCACTCGCTAGGGGATAGGATTCATTCACTTCATTCCTGCTAGCACTACAAAAAGCTCCAGTCTTAACGCCCCTACTACTGATGTGCAGCCGTTTCCCGGGTTCGTAGAGTCGAGTTTCCAATTTACCCACAACGGAGGAGTCGCCCCCACCAGGCAGGCGGCCATGAGTCATAACGCATTCTTCGCACAACAAATCCATTTTGAAGTTGACTTATTCGCTCGGCCAATCATCTTAACGTGTACGAAATACCATAAGGGCCTAATATCTCAATAGTACATTTGTCTTAAAGCTTCGAAGGAGACTTCATATCCGAAACGCAGGAAGGATCTGACTAGAATGTCATTCAAAACTTGATCAAAAATGCATTTATTGAATAAGCTATAGAGTCGATTACTAATAGTACTAGTTTGAATGGCTCGTTGGAATTGATCTGCTACGAGATTAACATTATATGCAACATAAGCACCTGAAGTACTAAACGGAATAGGAATTAGTTTGGTAATGGTTGGAACATCAAACTCGAATTCGGCAAGAATCTCATTTTTTTTGTAGTACGAAGGGGGAGCAGAATCGTGTCTGGGAGTGGTTCTTCAGATCAATCACAGATTCTCGGCCCTGTCCTTTGGCTTCCACTCCAGTTGACCTCTCTTGTTTCCATCCCACCGTGAGAAGGTAGAGAGCAAAATCAACCCAGCAAACAACTATTATTATGCCCCTATTAGAAAAGTATGTACTTCTTGCAAGGCTTGCTGAGCTTCTTCATGTGACAGACATCGCAAAAGTTGTCCGTTGAACGATCGCCGATCGAGGGCATCGTAATAGATGGATCTGAGATTGGACCTCCATCAAATAGATGGATCTGGGATTGGACCCCCATCAAATAGATGGATCTGGGATTGATTATGGAACCGAGCATAGAGAACCGGGGGCGGGCAGGAAGATAGGCTAGGTGGAGTAGTTGCTCTAGAGCAGGTTCTTCGACTGGATCAATGCATGTATGAACCCTAAAAAATCTCGAAGGTATAGTCTAGAAAAAACTCGAATTTTATTGGGTTAGCATTTTGGTAGGAAAGGTGGTCACAGGAAGAAATGCCCTACCAATGAATAGATTAGTCTACTAACGTCAACAATCTCTTTCTTCATATATGAGACCGTCTGCTTTTATATCCTAAACTATAGATATGAAAGAAAAAAGAAAGATAGATATTCCCATAGTAGGAATAGGGCAGTTGCACTAAGGAAGAGAGCTAGGGATTTGATAAAGGTGATAGGATAAGGTTCCAAACCTTCCTTAGTCTCAAATAGGGTGCAAGCTAGGGACATTACTATATGAATGACACTTCATACTTATTACATTACAAGCGATACCTTAAATTCCTAAAACGCTCCTCTAGTTTCGAGGTTGGTAAATAAGGCCGTGGGAAATTCTTTTCTTCCGACCTTGTTGTGATAGGGGGAGTCACTCTTGCGTTCTCTCTCTTGGGTAGCTCAGTCTCGCTCTATCTTGTTGGTAAGTATATCTGTTATGGTATTGTTGTCGTGCCGTTCCAGTAGTATTTGTGAATTTGTATGAGGGGGCAATGAAAAAAGGTAAATAAAGACCTTAGCCAGCAAGGGATTCCCGGGGCCCGAATGAGAGCAGAGGCAGCAAGGCAGGTATTCTCAAAAAAGAAAGAAAGGAAAACATGCAGGGAGGTAAGAAAGAGTAAGACTAGGTTATAGCAAGACAACATAGGTTAGATAGCTCTTACTGGAGGAAGAGGGTTCAAGTCACCCACCCCCTTGACCCAGAGACAAACTAATCCTTCTCTCTCTCGAATGTATGCCCAGTTTTCATTGAATCTTTTTGATCACCTTAAAAAACAAAGCGGAATTCCATCTTGACATGATAAATAGTGATGCCCATCTATAGAGCATAGTCCTCCTTGCAGCCTTGAAGTAGACTATTTCTCGAGTATGATCTTATCCCTAAAACCTTTTTGCAAAAGGAGTAGGTATCGAGATATATGACTAAAGGCTGATGATCTTTGCCTCTTACTAGTAAAGGGAAAAGCCCTATATAACTTATTAGTCAAGACTAAAGGCCCTTTACTAATATAATAGAAGGTAAGACCAATTTTCGTGCAGCTGCTGCGCCCTTGCTTCTTTCCCATAGATAGTGAGGATATTTTGTAAGCTCCTTCGCCTAGCGAAAACCTCTGCTTTTCGGCCGTAATCCCGTGCTTTACCAACGCATTCAACGGATTCCACAATGAACCAGGAGCGGGCCAAGACATGAAACTTCCTTTTTTGGGGTACACAGTCACGTGCTGAGCAAAGAGGTATATATCACACTCATTCACAAGCGCAAGCTGTTGTATCCTCCTGAACGGGGAGAGGATTTCTCTAAAACAAAGATAGGTGTGTCAGGAAACAATATGAAGTCACCCCTATTTCACTGTCCAGTGAGTTGTTGACTTATGAACTAAAACATGCGTGATGTTTGGGAAGCATGAGCAACCCTTTGCGTATGAGATAGCAATGACAGGAGATTGACCGGTCGGGGTTGAGTGATCTTAGGGGTTTAGGGGTGATTCTCCTGCTGCGACTACCTCTTTTTTTTCAAAAGTATATAGAAATGGTAGGCACTGGGAGTGAGTGAACTACCCAGAGAGAAAGGGGAAACCTCTCTATAGAAGTGAAGAGAAATGGTTATCCGCTCATAATGATTGTAGAGTCTCTCGGGGTTGGAGGTCACATAGTAGTCACATCAAGTCCCCCCCCCTCTTACTCAGAAAAGCTAGCGAGAGGAATACTACTAATTTTCTATGAAAGAAGGCTTTCTTGAATGAAAAAAATATTATCTTCAGGATAGAGAGCCCCCCGCCTGCCTTTTCAGATACGAGTGAGTGAGCGTTTTTATGCTATGAATGAATGATCTCTTCATTTATTTTCAAGCTTGCTCTTCAAACTGACCTATCGCTCTCCACTATGAAAAGGTTCTTCCGTAATCACTCTCAATAAGACATTCATTCCCCTTTCAAATGAAGAGAGAACTAGAGTTTTCTCTTCATTATTGAAATCTACCATTCAATCGCAGTGCGGTGCTCTCAAAAAGCTCAATCCTCTAAGGCTGAAATGAATAGATCATGAATTCGACCTGAGATCCTCCCATTCTGATCCTTCCCTACTAAATAGTTGCACCCCTGGATATGTATGTTGGGAAAACCCCATGATCCTTTCGTGTGGAAGGGAAGGTGCGGAGGAAAGACAAAGACAAATACTAAAAAATAGTTCATAGGGACCCCAAAAAGGGGATAGAGAGCGCAGAACGAGCTTTAAAAGCATAAAACAATCATTACCTATACATTCCATGGCAACAGACAGAAGGCAGTTTTCTCATTGTTCTTAACCCCCGACACATTTCTGTTCCCAATAATCTCCATGAAAAAACTTATCTATGATCTTCTTATTTCCAAGTACGTATCATCCGCTGTGTTATCCGCCGTCTTTACGGCCGCTAAAAGCCTACCCACTCTCGAATATTGAGTGGGTTGACCCGGGAAGAGATCCGGATGAACCTTCCAACAAGCAGAATAGAAGTTGACCACAATGTCATCTTTGTGGGAGGCTGATACCCATAAGGCCATCTCGAGCGTGGGAAAGAAAGGCGGTGGACAACCGACTTAATTGGAGAGCCTAAACGGCATTGAGGATGAGTCCACCGGTCGACAAACTACTTCTATCTACAGGTGCTTTCATTATGGATCAGTCGACTTGTCATGATTTATTGCTCATACACAATTAGGTTAGGTAGGCTTGGGGAGGTGATCTGAATTGCTATCGATATGATGCGGTGCTGATTTGCTGACCGTAATAAATTTAACTCTTCCCCTAAAAAAAAGGGCGGGAAGACCTTTGACCTGGGCTGGGGAGGGATTGGGAACGCTTTTCTTTAGGACTTTAGTCTGTAACAAGGCTCGAAGACCTCCGACTGGATTTGAAATGGATCAGGTAGGGCATCCGTTTATGACGTGGGTGGGATTAGCAGTTTTCTCTATTTTCTTCAATGGTAGGAAATAGGCATCAGCGGGGGTATATGGGAGGAAACCAGTCTGCAGTAATTGAAATTGCTCTTTCGGATCACTAAGTAAAATCTTGACTCACACATACCATGGTGTATTCTTGTCAACTCACATAGTCGCACCTACCAGCAACAAGACGACTACTCGCTGCACACCACTAAACGATGTTATTTAACACTTGGGTTCGCCCAATACAAGTGCTACAGCCCAACCTAGTTTAAGGCTAAAGTCGTGGACTACACCCCCGTGAGAGCCCTCTATTTTACTAACATACTCCCTTTTGATCTCCCCCATACACCCCCGTGAGAGCCCTCTATTTTACTAACATACTCCCTTTTGATCTCCCCCATACCTTCATATCAAAGTTGGGAATTATTGACTTTCAGATGAAAATAATAGCGCATAATGGCAGTACTCCTTCCCATTTCTTCATTTATGATCTTATCTACTTGAAATGCTTACCTTTAGGTGCGGAGAAGGTACCCAGGGGACCAAACAAAAGGGCACTGAAAGGTCTTCAATTATAGCTTCGCCAGTACTTGAAAGACTCGAAAGACCTACTTGATAAGTTTCTTATGAGTGAGTTCGTAGGTGCCTTTATGTCAAGTGTAGCGAAGGGATTCTCCTAAGAGAAGCTTTAGCCCTTGAACCTGAAATGAGTTTTATGAACTGTCTCAGTAGTGAACGACTTGATTTTCTCAGCTGTATGATTAGTGGATTAGCTGTTAGCTGTCTAAAAGCTATGGTAAATAAAATCCCTTTTGAAAATAAACCACTAATCCGCCTTAGGTACTCTTTGTTGTCCGTGTAAGGCGGAGGGAATGAAGGGACCTGCAGGAGGCTGAAAAGCCGTAGTGCGCTAGCGCTAGCGAGTTAGCTCAATAACTTAGTGTCTTGTTTTCTTCGCTGCTTTTTTTTTACATAATGTCCACAGGAAAGTGGTTGTTGAGGCTTGTAGATTTCTTCTGTCCTTAGTCAATTTTGGACTGAAGCTGCTTTGACTACCGTATCTTTTTTTAACCGAATACCTTCCTCTGTCATCTCTGGTCTCTCTCTTTTTTAGAAAAGGTTGCTAAGTCAGATGTCTAGTGAACACATTCGTATTGAGTATGGGTCTAGTAGGTGTACTAGTAAGGAAGCGAGGTACTCGGTTTAGCTTTGACAAGGCAAGTAGTGGATCTTTATTATTGAATGATAAGGGAGACAGTTTCAACATCAACAGAAGAAAAGGACTGATCGACCACCGTTCAAGAGAGATCCAGAAGGCTCAAACTTTTTGCTAGCTTTGAAACATGGGCCAAAGGAAAGAGAAAGACCAAACAAAGCCCCGGTCAAAGCAAAGAAAAAATTCCAAAAAAGATTCACTTTAGCTTCTAGCTCGCTTAGCTTAGTGTAGGTTTCTTGCAAGACTTTCGATTGCTGGCTCGGTCGAACGGAATCACCAATCAAGATAGAAGGGTCATTCACTCCCTATTCTTTGAGAAGTTGTTTGCGACGGTAGCAATAGCTAGGCAATCAAGGCATGGTGAATAGAGTCAGTCCTAGGGTGAAGATCATCGGATAGAAAAATGGATTGAGCTGGCTAATCACTTTATGACCCGGTGGAGAATGTGAACAGAGAGTCGCTCCCATAAATGAATGAATGGGACTCCTAGTCCTGATCAAACCAGAGATTCTGACAACCCGGGGAATCGATAGAAAGAGATGGGTCGAATACTGGAATCTGCCCAAAAGTCCTGACTTTTTCGAGGCAGGGCTTCGACCTGTATCTGGCCAACTCTTCAAACTAATGGGTGTGACATATTCATGGACTGGCAAAGCAAACTCTCAATTTGATAAGGAGAGCCTAGAGAGCTTTCTATCTTTCCCGAAATTCTGACTAGCGCGGTTTTTTTTCTCGACCAATTTGAATTCCATTTCATTTTTGATTAGTTGTTAAGTAGAGTAGTAAGTAGCTAGGCGGATTTCAACGCATGCTGCATTGAGACTCTCTAAAAAAATTAGAAGTGCCTATGATAGCGTATGATTATTCCCATTTGTGACCGACAGCTGCTTGCAAGAGGTGGCGATCGGCAGTGTTCCAAAGCGCCATAACAACGTGCGTTAGAGCGTTATGGTTGCCAATCAAGATATTTTTTTTCTCATGGAGAGTGTGGCATTGCAAACTTCCTTTGGATTACATTCTGACAAGACTTGTCTATACAATGCCCTCAAGTTCTTGCTTTTGTAATCGACCAAGAGTGGAAACTATGCAGTATCTTTATCTGAAGAGTCAATATGCTGATAAGGTATGGCAGTACTTTTTCTTAGGTGCAGGTCTTACACATTGTGTTAGCTTATAATATGTACTTCAAAGGTGGTGGAAACACCCTACAAATGTATATCTGAAGCCCTTATATCAAGCATTGCCCTGTGTAGTTTTCTAGGGAGATATCGAAGAGGAGAAAGAAAATAAGGTATAGTGGTAATATCTCCTTGAACATGCTAATTTCTCAGGTTTCAACAACTCTGCACAATTTACTGGTGTATAGGTTTCCTAAGATGAAAAGATTGTCTTCTAATAGGCCTGAATTGTTTAGTGAGTTGGAGAGCTACATCCCCAGGCTACATTATAGAAGAGTATGTTGGGAATTCCCTAGTGGACAATGGATTAAATGTAAACGAGATGGTGCATCAAGAGGTAATCTAGGTAAGAGTGGTGCTGTTGTGGTGTTTAAAGATGTTGCTGGTGATTTTTTGTATGCTGCTACCCAATTTTTGGTTGTTCAAACCAATATGTATTAAGATATAATGGCTATTCAGTTAGCTGCTAAAATTTGTGTGCATAAAGGCTTCACAAATGTGGTGATTGAGACCGATTCAACCATTGCTAGACTGGTCATGATAAAAGAGTTGTCTGCACCATGGGTTGTTGGTACAATAGTCAGGAAAATTATTACATTGTTGAGGGATAAAGAAATTCAATTTTCTCATGTGTACAGGGAAGGAAATGCTGTGGCAGATGGCCTAGCTAATTATGCCATTGATGAGGAGATTTCTGGCACTTTTGAGGAGTTCTACCAGCTGTCTGCACAAGCTAGAAAGCTTATCAATGTTGATAAAGCTCAGATTCCTTCGTTTAGAGTCAGAGTCCATCCATGGAGATTCTAGTCTTGATCCTCAAGTGTGTGTACCTGCAAATAGAAGAAGATGAACAGGTGGTTAGTCTGATTCACATTCAAAAGTTAGGGCCTTATTTAAACAAATTATATATATATTTTTTACCCCCCAACCTAGAGTAGCTAGGTGGGGAAGTCAAATTAATCCTTGTTCATAGATAGGCTTCTCTGGTACGAAATGGGCCACTTCAAATAGGTTTATTGCTCCGGCCCACAATACGATTAATCTAGCATGGGCTACATGAGCCCCTAGTAGTTTACTGGATAAATTGAGTTGTCGGGCATTTCTGGCCCACCAAGCGAAAGTAGTGGTTTCTTGGTCACGACCAGCTAAAGCTAAAGTTCCATTAAAGAGTCATTCCACGTGGTAGAACCTCCTCATGGAGTATAAGGTTTTCATGAGGCTGATCTTGAGCTGCTATCAAAGCGCGAATACCTTCCTTTAAGATAATATTTTTGGTGTAGAAAGTCTCAGATCCAGGATATTCCGCTGCGTGAATTTCCTGAGAAACGAAGTCATAGGCACGTAGGTTCAGGGCTAGACCGACTACTCCAAGAGCACTCATCCATAAACCAGTTACGGGTACAAATAACATAAATAAATATAACCAACGTTTATTGGAAAAAGCAACCCCAAAGATTTGGGACCAAAAGCGGTTAGTGGTGACCATTGAATAAGTTTCTTCGGCTTGAGTTGGGTTAAAAGCACGGAATGTATTTGCACCATCACCATCTTCAAATGAAGTCTTTCTACGGTAGCACCATGAATGGAGCATAGCAAAGCAGCTCCCAATACACCGGCAACTCCCATCATATGAAACGGGTTCAAGGTCCAATTATGAAACCCTTGAAAAAAGAGGATGAATCGAAATATATCTGCTACACCAAAACTAGGTGCAAAGAACCAAGCATACTGGCCTAGTGGATAAATCAGAAATACAGAAAGAAAAACAACAATTGAACCAGAAAATGCGATTGAATTATAAGGCCTCAATTGAACAGATCGAGCAAGCTCGAATTGATGTAACATGAAACCTATTAGGCCAAAATCTCCATGGAGAGCAACAAAAGTCCACAGACCCCCCAATTGACACCAACGAGTAAAATCTCATTGTGCTTCAGGACCCCCTATAGTAAAGTAAGCAACAACTCTTTTCAAGTATTCTAATAAGAGATTTTCATCAACCTTACTAGAAAATTCGAACCTCGACAAAATGACACTTTCATCTTATTATAGCTAAAGAATCACCACATGGGGAACTGCCTTTTTTACCTTTCAATTCGCATGTTACAAATAGTCTTTTTTCTGAATATCATATCGTATATAGTGTAGTTAGTATATATAACATACTTTTTGACTTTATTTAATTTTTTAAAGAATGAAAGTAATCATTGATAAAAAGAACAAGGGGAAGAATCGATGAAGCAAGTATTCTCGAAGAGAAAATCCTGATGAAAAAGGCGTGAGGAGAATTCGAGATTCAAATGTTAGAAGGTGCAAAATCAATCGGTGCAGGAGCTGCTACAATTTCTTTAGCGGGAGCTGCTATCGGTATTGGAAACGTCCTTAGTTCCTCGATTAATTCTGTGGCTCAAAATCCATCATTGGCAAAATAATTATTTGGTTATGCCATTTTGGGCTTTTCTCTAATCGAAGCTATTGCATCGTTTGCCCCAATGATGGGCTTTTTTATCTCATTCATATTCCAAGTCCCTTAGTAATCGTTTACGGTAACTTCACTATAATGGGAAGAAGATAGGTAGGAGCGAGAGCAAAGCAAGCTCTAGTGGTGGGTTGTCTTCGCGGTCTCATTTCATCGACATAGTCAAAAGCAATGGATCTTGTAAAGAAGTGAAAGACGAAAGTATGGTGGAGGTTGGTTGAAGATGATGTTACGCGACGTTCAGAACCAGTCTTGAAGTGAATGAATTAGAAAGAAGTAATGCCAAATTTTAAACATTCCAAATTTGTTTCTAGAATCATTAGGGCTTTCGGGGCTGTTCTAGCTCTTTCCTGCCTACGTTTTCTTTTTTCTCCCTTTTTTATGAACTTCTTCTTTTCTTGCAACATTCTATTTCTCGATTGGCTGCTTTCTTTAATGGAGGGCATTCTTCTTTACGACGGAGACGCTGGAAGGGGTGTTAGCTCTTCGATAGAACCAAGCCTTCCCGCGGCTGAAGAAGAGCCAGGGGATCGGTCCGAGATCGAAAGAGCCTTGGATCGACTTGAATTGGATAGGATTCAAGAACAAAAAGATCGCTTGACCAAACAGATTAGCCCCTGATTGAGTCATAGAAGGCACACCTAGTTAAAAGGTTTTGTCACCGCGACTTGAGGGAACTTCCGTCACCAAGTGATATGGTCGAAATAATTATCGATCGCTTCACCAGCAAAGCTGACTATAAAGCCAGCAAACCCAATGTCCCCAGGGCGCATTTACGGCACTTAAAGACTCGGTTGACACGAGCACAACAATCGGCGGAGCACGATGGTGCATGAAGTATGAGTATCCAAAATCATATTTCTTCCATAATTGAGGGATATTTCAAGTAGAAGAGCTAACGTATTGTTTCACATTTGAATTTATTTTACATTCTACATTCCCGAAATATATCCTACCAAATATTTCACATTTTATATGATTATCTCTATTTCAGGTATTCGGGGAATCCTCCTTAATAGAAAAAATATTCCTATTATGTCAATGCCAATTGAATCAATGTTATTAGCTGTAAATTCAAACTTTTTGGTATTTTCTATTTCTTCGGATGATATGATGGGTCAATCATTTGCTTTATTGGTTCCAACTACGGCAGCTGCGGAATCTGCTATTGAATTAGCTATTTTCGTTATTACTTTCCCAGTCCGAGGGACTATTGTTGTAGAATCTATTAATAGCATTCAATGTTAAAGATGACTCCTAGAGAGTTACCAAAATATGAAGTTCTCTTCTCCTTTCTTTCTCTTCTTTCTTTTTGATACTTGGTTGGCAGGGTCAGGGCCTTTCTCGCTTGGCGAGCGCATCCGATTCGTCAGGGCGAGCGCATCCGATTCGTCAGTCCTTTCTTATTCTTAAACCACTTCATGTTCAGTTGCTGAAAGATAGAGATCAGGCTTTCTAAAGGAGATTGAGTTCTAAGAATATGCAGGCTAGAAATATGGTATTTGCTGCTATTCTATCTATTTATGCATCAAGTTCGAAAAAGATCTCAATTTATAATGAAGAAATGATAGTAGCTCTATGTTTTATAGGCTTTATCATATTCAGTTGGAAGAGTTTAGGTAATACTTTCAAAGTGACTCTCGACGGGAGAATCCAGGCTATTCAGGAAGAATCACAGTAATTCCCCAATCCTAACGAATTAGTTTCTCCGGAATCTAATGAACAATAACGATTACATAGGATTAGCTTGGGAATTTGTGGCACCGTAGTTGAATCATTACCAATGGCACACTGTGCACCTAAGTGCGAAAAGACATTGCAAGCTATGTTATGCCGAAACCTAAATGTTAAGTCACTAACACTTCCAAATGACACTTCTTCCCGTTGCATCCGTCTTCAGGACGATATAGCCATAAAGATGCACGTCTTAGTGCAGAAAATATTGTTCCCCCTGTATAGCTCGAAAATAGAAAGAGTCGAATTCATTCGAGAGAACTTGGTGGTCTTAAGAATGGTTCGGGTGGGGGATTCTCTTAAGAATAAATAATTCTAATAGAATCTAATTCATGTTCATGTTAACAGAAGAGAAGATCCAATACCAAGGCGCTTGAGAGAAAAGGCTAGCCTTGTATATACGTTATTTCTGTGTATGTCAGAGGTGTCTAAAGCTAGAAGCAAGATTTCGAGTATCATATAAAAATCTTTTGAGTAAGTAAGATGGATGGATTTGGAAGCAAGTGAAAGAACTAGTTGCATAGATATAGATATAGAGAAAGTAATTTCTCTTCAAAGGGTGATATTAGGAATTTGAGATCGGTTCTGATGTCGAACAGGTTTTCGACCCGAAAAGCTCCACAGAGCTGTCGTATGTGGGTACTACGAAGCCCACGACTTTTCTTGATCGCCTCATTTAGGTGTTGATGTGGCTAAAGTCTCTCCGATAGTAGCGTATATTACGCTCGAGGTCTCTCGAGCCTCCTGTTGTACCAATGTCTCCATTTTAGGGTTTAAGGAATAAGGTAATGAAATTCTGATAAGAACTTTTGTTGTTGTTACGATAGGCGGAGAGCAGTGCCCTATTGGTCTAGTTCATGCTTCCCCTTGGTATCGGTAAAGGGGCTGGTAAGCGCTTCCCGAATAGATTCCTTTCTCTTCCCCGAACACCAAACAAAGGGAACCCTGGCTTCACTTGTCATAGTAAGACCACCCCTTTATAAGCTTTCCCTATCGCTCTGATGTACCTCTTTCTGACTGTTCTCTAGAGTTCAAGAACAGATTCTTGCCTATCCCTTATTTGTCCATGTTGTCCATTTTCCACTAAAGGTAGCATGAAAAACACTTAAATTGTAATACATAATAGGAAGGATGACTAAGCAACTATGCTACTATTGGCACCCCAAACTAAAAACTACAGCTGGAAATCCAACTTTAGGTGGTCATTATGATCAGAAACTCTCTCTGGAGAATTTTATTGACCTCACTTATAACATGGGGAATCTGGTTAGCGCCCATATTGTTGAATAAAAGAACAAAGACTTGACTGGATGATATTCACGAGCAGATGGCAAGCATGAGTAAAGAAGGGTCTTATGTTACCATTTTTGGTGGTAAAAAAGATGTTCTTGTTCTTCCATTCCCTAAATCGGTTGGTGTTCCGATAGGCGAGAGGTGTAAGCACTGCTATGTGTGAAGCTAGATTGTACTAAAGACAAAGAATAAATTTCGAAAATGATAGATTTCCAAAAAAAGAAGTAAAAGCAGAATGAAAGAGAGTCCTATATTGACAAGGACGAGCTTTTTCACGAAGAAAGCTTCGCGCCCAACTGCTTGTATATCGATCGGAAAGAAGCAGCTGCAAATGCAATCAATGGTTCTTCCTTCCGATCCCATCTATCTATTAGAGTTTCTTGATTCGTCCCCATCTTTAATAGGACTGTACTAAGTTCGGGCAGATCTGCATCCCATTTCACGGATGCATCACATTGAGAATTGACTCGTCGGATTAACCACTTAGGCGGAGAGTTCCCCGTATTCCATTTCATTGGCAACTGAAATAGATCTAAACGGATTGCGCGGTACCCCGGACTGAAGAAATTTCAAAATGAATTGAAAAAAATATCAATATAAGGCCCAGATGTAACCTGTGCGGAGCAAGCCTACACTGGCCTGCAACTACTTTCTCATTAGCTCCATTAGGGTTCGTAGTCTCATCATGAAAAGGTTTTTTTCTTTCTCCGGATATACTCTCAACTTTCCCTGCTATCATATCAATAGGTCAGTCAATATCAGTAGTGGATGAAGAAAAGTAGTACCCTTTTTTCAGTTAGTCAACATAGTTTAATAATTCAACTAGTGGTCTTCTTGCCTAAAAAAATAAGTCAGCCCAACATGGGCAATGATAGTTAGAGCAAAGATTTACGCAGTCCTTGTGTGCTTACTTTATGCACCGTCATAACAAAATTCAAAGTTTCTCGGCATACTAGCCCTATAACGGAGCTCTTAGTATAAAGATGAGCAGGACCGTTGGCCTGATCTGACTCCCCACCCAACCGTCCTGGCGTATGTTTCCGAATCAACTGCATCGTAAGCAGTTATAGCTGTTGCCAACTACCCTAGAAATAAAAAAGAAACTCTATCCTCAACCCTTCCAATCCTTAGTTCATAGTGGCAACTTTACCCCATGCATACTTTGGTTGTGAGCCCCGCCTAGAGGGAGACGATAAGGGAAGGGCATAGCGTTAAATCTGCCTCGCCTTGAAGACGTTTGGAACCCTTCTGTTGAGCACCAATTGGAAATCCAATCTGACTTCTAAAATGGAAGTCAACACAGGTGAGAGGGCCCTACTTTCCCGCATCCATCTCCCCACGAGCAGAACACCAGAGATGCACAGCACGTGGGCCTTATCTAACGAACGACGACTTTCGATTCTTCACTTCAAGGAGTAGAGTCGATGCCCAATCCTACCTATATAAAAGAAAAAGAATCGATCACTAGGTCCCGAAAAATTCTACCTTCTTTCCATTATCCAACGCTTATGCGTCCCCTTTCTCCCACTCTTTAAAGCTTTCAATAAAGCCTTCTTAGCTGTGGAAGAAGCAACCGATCTGTTGGAAAGTTTCTGCATAAGTTATCGGATCCTAAAAAAAACATTTTTCTGGGGACGCGTTGTTCAAGTCGAGTTTCCTTATTGTCCCTTCCAAGACATCCCTTCTAACTTCCCTATTTCCAAAGGAAGAAAGAAAGGTCAAAAGATCTCTTTCGAGAACCTTTTTTGTTGGGCTCGGCGGCCCCAATCGCAAGGCTAGATCCAGATCCCCCATAGCCTGTTTATCATGAGGAATACCTGGCGGAGCATCAAGATTTCCTTGATCCATTCTCAAGATCCCAAGCCCCCTTACCAACTCGCTCCCGGTGACATTAGGCACTACCTCATTTGGGCTGGAAATAATATAACTGTCGATAAAACAAATCATTGTTGTGCTTTCAGTCTCGTTGAATAAAATGCAAACGAAATGACTTACTAGCCACAGTATATCCCCGACAAAACCTACATTCACAACCGATAGTTGTTTATAAATTGAAAAATAAATAGAGACTAAAATGTATAGATACGTATTATGTGCAGTTTTGGGATTCAACTAGAATCTATTATATAATAATTGGGATCATAGAGCCAAAAAAAATGACAAAACAAAAAGGACAAAGGAAAAAGAATAGAATCTCACTTATTTTCAGGTAAGATTTACTTAGCTCGCTCCTTGCTCGTGGAGCGGCATACCAATAAAAAGAAAAGCGTTATCGGATTGGAATCGATGACTTAAGCCTCTTTCTTAAGGGCCTTTAAAGACCGGCCATTATCGGACTCTTCTTATTCTTTTTTTCACCGGGCTTCGACCATGTCTCCTGAACAATCTCAGTACATATGGCGTAAGATGATTCCACATATCGAAGAAGGAATGGGATCTGGTATTTTCACATCTTACCATAGTGTCTGATTTGTCTTGATTTCCGATTGATGAACAAGAAGGAAAATGGAACAATTGGATTTTGGACTCACCCCCGGCTATGTGTCCTTTGGACCCTTCACCCGCCCGCCACCAGTGGAAGCAGGCGGCGCCCCTATATAGGAAAGTTGTGGGAAAAGTACATTTCCATCGCGAAATATTCAATCCAGCCACAGGTTCCCCAATGGCCTCCTTGTTACGACTTCACCCCAGTCGAGGACCCTACCGTGGTATGAGCCAATAAGACCACCAAAGGCATTTGTTGCACTAGTGTACCATAGAAGTCATGGGTGATCATTGGTCCGATGCTTTGGGCGAAACCAATTCCCAGGGTGTGACGGGCGGTGCGTACAGGGCCCGGGTACATATTCACCGCGATATGCTTATCCACGATTACTAGTGATTTCAACTTCATATTCCCGAGTTGCAGAGAATAATCTGAACTGAGGCAATCTTTTTGGATTCGTTTCGCCTTACATCCTTGCTTCCCATTGTAGCACGTGTGTGGCCCAGCCCATAAGGGCTATGCGGACTTGACGTCATCCCCACCTTCCTCCAGTATATCACTGGCAGTTTTTGTGAGTGCGGCACACACCTTTTTGTTTGTTTTGGAGCTGTTTGTTTGGGCGGGACGTACTGAACCCACTACGTACCACACCACCGGGTGGCTCGCCTCAATGTCGAGTCTTTCTATGTCGTCAACTCGATGTCGCCGTAACATGCAAAATAAGGCAAAAAACGTCAACTTTACTAAACAAGCGAGAAAGGCCCTTTCTATCTTATTAGTTAAGCTCTCTAGCTATAATAAAAAATAGCACTAACTAGAAATAGAAAGTGCTTCGAAAGGCGTCGGCTACCTTCTTACTGATAGCACAGCTAGGTGCTGGCACTCAATTAGTAGCGTTGGCACGTCACTCGTCTTCTCGGCTCACTTTGGTTGAAAGACTTTCTCCTTAGGCGCATGTCTCAGTAACTCAAAATGAGGGTTTCGCTCGTTATAGGACTTGACCAAATATCTCACGACACGAGCTGATGACAGGCATGCAACACCTATATGAAAGTAAGTACCATCCCATTAAGGACATGTTTTCTCATTCATATGTCAAGGGTTGGTAAGGTTTTGCGCGTTGTAACAAATTAAACCACATGATCCACCGTTTGTGCAGGCCCCCGTCAATTCCTTTGAGTTTCGGTCTTTCGACCGTACTCTACAGGCGAAGAGTTTCACGCGTTAGCTGGGCCCCTAATCTGCACAGACCAAGGGCGAACACTCATCATTTACGACATGGACTACTAGGGTATCTAATCATGTTCACTCCCCATGCTTTCTCACCTCAGCGTCGGTAGGGACCCAGAGAGCTGCCTTTGCTTTTGGAATTCCTTCGTAGATCTCTGGATTTCACCACTACACATAAAATTCCACTCTCCTCTGTCTCACTCAAGTGAATTGATTTCGAGAGCATTTCGCCAGTTTTTGGCGGCTTTCACTCTCAACCCGATTCACTGCCTACGTTCCCTTTACGCAGAGTCATTCCGAAGAATACTTGCCCCCTGTCTTACCGCGGCTGCTGGCATGGAGTTAGCCGGGGCTTCTTCCTCGAGTCTTATCATGATCGCGCACTTGATGAAAGAGCTTTACAAGCGGCATTTCCCTTCTTCACTCATGCGATATTGCTGGATCGGGCTTTCGCCCATTGTCAAGATTCCCCACTACTACCCCCCGTGGGAGTCCAGGCCGTGTCTCAGTCCCAGTGTGGCTGCATCCAAAAAGACCAGCTAAGCATCATTGTCTTGGTCAGCCTTTACCTGACCAACTACATAATACTACGCAGGCTCATCAAATAGCGCTTTTTAGTTTTCTTCAGGATTTGGCCCGAACTGTTCGGCAGATTCCCATGCGTTACACACATGTTTTCCACTTTGTTCTCAACTCTTCTCACCTCCTTGGCGAGACAAGCTACCTTTATCTAGGATCCTCTTTTCCTTCTGCCCAGCTCCTCGAAAATAATGTTCGACTTGCATGTGTTAAGAATATAGCTAGCATTCCTTCTGAGCCAGGATAAACTCTTCTTTTGACTATGATTAGGCCCTGCAGTGGTAGAACCAGGCATACTACTTTCCAACCTTCTCTTCACTTTTCTTCTCTTAAGAAATTTTGAGTTGGATGAACGCTTCCTAATGGGGGATTTTAGTGAGCGGCGGAGGGGGGAATTTGTTAGGATAACGAGTTCCTGAGAGTATAGGGAGGTTGAACAAGAGATGGCACTTTTTGACTTGAAAGCCGAGAGGCTAAAGAAAAAGTCCATCAACCTCGTTTTAAATCGGTCTATCCCGGTGGGTGAAGAGGCCGATGTCGGGCGAGCAATCGATATTCTCTTGGACGAAGGCGACCCATAATCCCTCGCCAAGGCGGAAAGAGGAATTTCTCATCCAATAGCCAATGATTTGAAAGCCTTCATCCGGGAGTTCAAACAATTACACCCAAATGCTCCCTGGGATGACTTCGATGTGCCTTAGTTTCATTTCTATTTATGCATCTTTCTTTTTTAGGAGATGTATTCCACATCTCTCTCTTTATCTATCTCTGATTTCCATTGCCAAAATGGCCTTCCTTTTCAATTGTCGTATGTAACGTTCGGAATCACTGATGTCGAATTCAATCATAGTAGCTTCTTAATTATAGTAGCTTTCGGAACCTATGGCTGAAAAGATTGAATTACTTCAAAGGGAGAGAGGAAAGGCTAGACTTCAATCCCAGGTCACTATTATGCTGAGACTTTCTCTCTAATGGCTTTCCCGGTGCACTTCCTTTATTTATTATTATTGTGAAAGCCAATTCCTCGTGATAGTACATGTGGGATTTGGTTATCGAGGGTCCGGAGGAGATGATTGTGGGAACGAGTCAAAGGTTCGCTACTAGGAAAAAAAGATTCAATCCACTTGTTGGCCTGCTTATATGTCCTGTAGTTTATAAGGCATTTCCTTCAAAGGAAATCGGCTTTTTGGACCCCTTCAACGCTCTTGATGCATGTTTTAAGCTTCGTCATAGATTTTATGGCCCGTAGCTTACAACATCATCTTATGAGAAGGGCATGTAGCTCGATACAATCTAAGGACAGTTGCTTACTTGCGTACGAAGAAAAGGGCAAACTAATCAACAATAATGCGCACACGTGAAAATGACCCCACAGGCTGACTCTTCCAATCCAACTCTATCGAAGGGAAAAAAAGCTAGGACTATGACTTGCTTAGTGCAAGGCTACTTGTCGTGATTTGTTAGACACTTTCTTCATCTAAGGTCTTAGCTTGGTCACTCTATGTTGCTTCCAATAAGTCTATTAAATGGGGTATGAAAGATTGTTATTCAAAGAATCATTAAGAGCTTAAGTAATACCTAGGGGCTTCTAAGGAGTAGTAAATATATCATAACTCTGATCTTTCCGTCTATGGAGCCGGATGTGAGCTTCTTGCCTACTGATCTTACTCAAAAAGACTCAATGGGAGTGGACACATCAATAGCAGCAGATGCAAAGGCAAGATCTCTCTATGTTGATAGATACCTAACAAATTGAGTCCTTTCCTTAAGGCATGCCCCTACTCAACTTCCTAACAGGGGAGGGACTTTCCCAATAGTGACTTCATGCAAGCAAGAAGAGGGAGTTCTCCTTCGTGGGAATGGAGTAGTATCATATATGCTAAATCTGTTCTTGAAAATGAAGTGTGAGTACATGGTAGAGATGTGTGGAATGAGAAATGGGTCGACTTCCCAAGCAATGCCATCTTCGTCTTGCCTTACGTGCGCTGCTTTTCCTTTTTAGATATCTAAAAAGTGGAAGTCACAAATGAATCCTCTGAATTAGCGGCTGATGAAGAGTTCCCTAGTTGGACAGTTTTGCACCGAGAATGAATGAATAAAATAGTTGAGTCTTAATAAGAGTAAGGATCGAACACCCGATTCCTATAACAAACGATTATATGAAAAAAGGTTGGTGATATAACTAACACCCGATTCCTTAGATCTCTTTCTCGGTCGAGGTGGGAGTAGGCAGTTCGTTATGAACTGGATGTTGAATTATCAATAAAAAAGAGGATAGGAAGGTGCTTCTTCGATTAGGTGTCTCGTGGCAGGGGCTATTTCAACAGCAATAGCAGGAATAGTAATAGAATCACGGCAATGCTAGAAGCAGCCGAAATCATTGCATTAGTGGCATGAGTAATCTGAATTGGAGCAGGGAAACTAGAAGGAAGTGGTGATATAACTTCCATTGTAGGAGCTTCCAACGGAGGAGTCACAGGAGTGACACGCTCCTCAGTACGCACCACAGGGATGAAAACCATATCATCATAAGAAGTGCCATTAGTAGAACCTGGAGAATAGATAGTAGCAAATGGAAATGAGAATTCATCAAATATCACATGCCTGGAGATGAAAACACGGCCTGAAGACGGATCGAAACAGTGAGACCCTCTCTTTTTATGGTTGGGGCTATAACCCAAAACTACACATTGACGAGAATGAGGTTCCAGCTTGTGAGAGGTATAGGGTGCGCTAGGTGGGGATAGCACGCACACCTGAATGGTCATAGGGCCTTGTAATATGGTATACGACCAAAAGAGCTTCACTTCAAAAGGAGAACGCCATCCGATAGTAGGCAACCGGTTTATCAAAAACACAGAAGTGCAAATAGCTTCTGCCAAAAAATAAAGAGGTACAGAGGATGTAATCATTAACGTACGACCCCTCTCAGAAAAGCATAGAGCCCTCAGCTTAGCGGTCAAACAACTCTTGAGTCAGCTTTGACACTAGAGCTGATCGAGCGAGATCATAGCTAGCTAGATTCGATAGCCCGTCATAACCTTTCTCATTAGTGTCTATAGGCATAAAGTAAAGGTTTAGCTATAGTCCTCTCCCAGAGCTTAGATCTTCGATAGTCGGATAGAGCACAGAGCGCCTTCATTGCCATCCCTCAGAGTCGAGATTCTGAGCTCTTCCCGTAGAAAATCATAGCCCTTCCTCACTCTATAAAGTGAGCGTTAAACAATCCTTACTCAAAAGAAGTAAGCCAGCAAATAAAATAGGTTGATTCCTTTGGTAGCTCCGGACTCTAGTTGTACACTTAGGTCGCTCGATCCTCTTTTTGTGTATATGCTGATCTGGAAACCCGACCCCTAACCAAAGACCGAGTAAGGGGTGATCGATTAACACCCAAGGGGCTACGAGACTCAAAGAGAAAGCGGATAAATCCCGCCACCAGTCGTCTAACTGGTAAAACCAATGGAAAAAGTGCAAAACCCAGTCCCGACCTGTCTTGATTCGATGAATAGACTTCTGATATTTCTAGTTTGATCGACCCCTGGGGACAAAAGAAAAATCCTGTGAAAAGGGGGACATGGAGCATAGAAATCTTGTAGGAGAAGAAATTATGGTTGACTCATTCAAGTGAGAAATCGAAAAAAAATGAATTCTTTTAAGAATCAAGGAGCTGACAACATAGATGTACCAGCACCTGCAGATGAAGTACTGGGAAAACTCGATCCATATCATATAGGCTATGGCAAGAAAGGCGGACATGACACTAAAGCGGCCACATCGTCAACCGAAATTAGGCTATCCTGCTTCAGGACCTTAAGTTCAGTCTCCGCGAACTCAACTCTCATAGGAAGACGACTGACAAAATAGGAACATTCGATACAGAGAGATGCGCACTACTAGACTATCGACTAAACAAAGGCATACTCAGATCATTCATTCTAAGCGCAAGAAGGCGTATGCCAAGGACAAACTTCACGACAAAGAAATGAAGGTTTCGCGCCCCATTTTGCATATTAAAAGGAAGCGTAGAGAAGCGTGACCAATGGGCCTTCTACTGCTCTGAAATGAAACTGGTATGATAAAATAGACACCGCTTTGGATCCTGCTCCGACCTTTTGGTAGTCGATGAAGTTACTGCTAAGGCTATGAATAGGTCAGTACATCATTCTCTTAGGACATGACTCAGGTACAGTGCAAAGACAGCATATCTTGCTGCTACGAGTGCCTACTCAATAGCCGATTCTTTTCTCTTAAGAAATCCTGATATTAAGCCGGGTGAGAGGGGAACTATAGAGTGGAAGGGTAAGGCAATCAAAGTCAAAGGATCTTATCCGAGGCAGCCACCTATGCAGAAACCCGTTGACTAAACCCGTAGAAAACAAAAAATGCAGTCGCCGAAGTGAAAAACAGTTAACGAGAAAGCAGAGGCATGGCTAAGGGAGGAAAACTGTCTAACTCGCCTAACCTCCAACTCTGTATCGAGAAAACTATCCAAGGACACCAACCTGTCGACTAAAGCCCAGAAGATTAGATCGGCAAGTACGTTTTTTCGACGTTGCCACTAGCACCATTAGCTTCACTGCTTATTATCTGATAGCCCTTGAGTTGTTAGCTGCTTTCCCATTTGTAGTGGTTCCAAGGGTCAACCCGAAATACGAGTGTAGAGGAAAAAAAAGAGTATGCTTTTCATACTTCCTTCTGTTGATTGAAAAGAACCTTTTTTCCTTAAACTATAAAGACTAGACTTTATATCACAATACAAACAAAAATTTGACATACTTTCCAATCACAAAACTCCGCTTTTTTTGGCGTCCACTATTCTATTCCCGATCTTTTGAAGGTCAGCTTCTAAAGTAATAGCTTAAATAAGCATTTTTGAGAATCGACCTTTAAACTAAGCCAAAAAGCTGATTTTTAGTCGATTTGTAAACAAACGTAGTGTTATGCATAACACATGTAAGTTGATGAAAGTTCCTTGAAATTTCTGTCTACAAGCCTAAACATCAACGGCAATGCCAGGGGACAACTAGGTTATGTGTCGGAGTAGCTAAGCGCTCGTACGCCCGTCAAAGCTGTCTAACCTCCGAAGCAAGCCGCAGCTTCTGATCTAACTGGGCGATAGATCACTTTGCCGGATTGGCTGATTAGATATAGATCCATTATAGCTGGAATATGGGCTTTCACTCCTTTTTTCTTTATTCTGAAGGGCGAGCCCAGTACTACTTATTCTCGAGAGGCGGGGACCACTCTTGGTAAAGCTCTTACTAAAAGAAGTGCAGGAGACCTATTCATATAGAAGATGAGGATGCTACCAGATCTTTTCCTCTGCTATGTGCGGGAGGCGTTGCTTTCTTGGCTGCTAGCTAAACGGGATGAGATCTAGAGTAAAAAAAGAAGATTTGGCTCAAGATCTGAGGAAAACTTCGGAGCTGTTTTCTTGCATTCAATAAATTGATCCATCTTCGTAAGTAGGTCTTCTATTCATCAATCGTAGAGGCCCTTAAAAGTTCATAGGCTGAAAGAGCCTTTTTGTCTGTCCGGGGGAGGTTCTTTCCTACGTGAGAAGTGGACAAGCCATTTGACACACTTTGGAAAACTGAATTGGTTTGGACTCTGTGACTTCGAAATAGCGTATGTAATCAAGATGTCAATTTGATCCTGAAATCCCACTCTTTCGGAAGGGATGGTGTTCCAGAGTCACTTTCCGGCCGTAGGCCCCTAGCTTGTGAGTTCTAAAATATCTCTGCCATAAGGTAAGGGCACTCCAATATGGATTCAAAATGGTCCCATGATGGACGGTAAGCCGCGGAAGCAAAGCTCACCTATTTACTGATTGAACTAACGAAGGTAGAACTTTCATCTCTTCCAGTTCTGCTTCAAATAATAATCAAATTATAGGTAAGGTGAAGAGCATTTTTTATCCTGATCAAGTCGTCTTTAATAGGTTGAAAGCTATGAAAGAAGGATGCGGGAGTTTAAAACTAGAATTGGCAGCGCGTCTATCGATATTCAAAATAAAATATCCGAAAATCTTCTTATTCTTTCAATGTCTTTTTGGGGAAGTCTAGACATGAATAAAGCAATGAAGGAAGCGGGACAGATTTATTTAGATACCGAATCTACTTCCCTAGACTACACAGATCGAACGAGAAGAAAGTAGCCAATTCTCTCCCTAAAGGGAGTTTAAGTTCTCTGAGGGTAAATATAAGACCTTTTTCTAGTCTTTTTTTAGCCTAAGTTATCCCAACTATTCTGTGTAAACTCCTGCCTTAGAAAAGGCTTTCTCTCTCAATCAAGGATGTTCAGAAATTCCTTAGGTTCGGTTAAATCTGGGATGGATGGCTTTGGTAGACATGGATGAATTTCTTCTAGTAAGGTAGAAAGGGGATAAATATTATTTCTTCTAGGCTTGAAAGTCGAATATCTCTTTTCTCTCCCGCCTAAGGAAAGAGGAAAAACCTTAAATAGGCACTGGTATCTCCATCGAAGCTTTGGGATGAAGTTGTAGTGGATATGGACTTTTTTCTAGGGTTTGCCATTCCAGTGAGAGAGTTAAGATAGTAAGCGTATGAAGAAGAGTTCATAGGCGGGTCAAACACCATGCGAGGGTGGTAACCGGCACAACATGTTTATTCTCGGCGGCGATTACAGTCTCTTTCCCAGGGTCAGGCTACTCCAGAAGATCAGTATCTAGCCCAGTTGCTTCCCTTCCAATTGCTTCCTCAAATTCTGGATCACGCTCTCAGCTTCGTTGATCCTTTCAAGTGTCTTATCCTGTTGAAGGCTTATGAATCGTTTTCCCCAAAAGTTCGAGGTTACCTCATCTCAGTTCTATCTTCTCATGAACCTGAATCATTTGCTGAAGCCTCCAATCATTCTTGCTGGAGAGATGCTATACAGGAAAATATCAATGCCTAGGAAAATAATAATAAGACTTAGTCTCATTGCCTGCAAGTGGATTTACAAGATCAAGCATAAAGTAGATGGCTCGGTAGATAGATGCAAGGCTAGATTAGTAGCTAAAGGATTCCTTCAAGAATATTGAGTCGAACCCCTTTCCAACGAGTTAAGTGGTTGAACTCCCCTTTAGAGATAGGGAAAACATTTGCTTCAGGTTTCTAAACACCATTCGTGGCATTCTTGCCTTGGATGCAATCAAAAGGTGGCCTTATTTCAATTTGACATGAAGAATAGAGTGCCTTTCAACAACATAAGGGAAGGGGGCAAGAATAAGTTTTTATTCAGCCTCCTCCAACTCCAGGCTTCTCTTCTCCTAGGAATCCTAACTTGGTATGAAAGCTCAAGAAAGTGATTTATGTTACGGCCTCCGATAAGCTAAAGCAGGGACCAAGAGCTTATTTTGAAATGTGACAACAGCATGTATAAGAGCCGAAATAGGAGTAGAGAAAGGAGCCGGTTTTCAAATAAGTAAATCGGATCATTCAATGTTTAGTTGGAGGTCGACATCAGGTTTTGTCCTTCTTCTGCGTGGATGACATTGCTTACACTTACAACATAGGAGGGAGTAATCCGCCAATTTTTATATGGACAAGCCGAGATCATCTCACTTAGAAGCTGTTTTTCGGATTCTGCGATACATCAAAACCTTACCAGGAAGAGGTTGATTCTTGTCTACATCATCATCTCTTCAGCTGTCTTGTTACTATTACACTGATTTCATTAAGGTAGTAGATTATTCTGATTGGATTTCGAACATCGTCCCCATGCCCAAGAGGGAGGGATGTGTTTGCGTATGCATCTATTTTGTTAATCTCAATAAAGCATGTTCCCAAAGATGATTTTCCGCTGCCGAACATTTATTTCCTTGTGGAGAAGACTATTGTTAAAGTATGCATACTACTCTTTTCTGACGATTCAAAATGCTCGTCATCGGCTTCCTCTCACTTCATTCGAGTTGAATTACATCCACCTTTGAGGTAGAGTTCGTTTTGTAATAGAAGCCCCATTGGGATTTTACGGAGCTTGGCCTGCTTTCGCATTAACTCACCATTTGGTGATTTGGTTCGTAGCGGCCCAAGTATATCCAGGAGTTCCATTTACATGCTACGCTATCCTCGGTGACAAAATCGTCATCGGAGATAAGTGGGTGGCTGAGCATTATCGCAAGCTCATTTCGCCACTGAATGTTCCATTTTTGTTAGAGAAATCAGTAGTTAGTTCCTGTCTCTTGTCACATCTTAAGATCCTTAGTTAGTTCCATATCCCTTGTTCCTATAATGAGGGCTATTATGTCTAAGGATCTTCTATTGTCGTATCATTTACGGGAAGCTGGGTACCAGGTGTATACTCGATGCACGGCACCTCCTAGGAGACACTGGAATCGGCATTTCCTCGTCTTTCACTCACCGAATGGTATGTGTCCTCTTTTCTTTTGGATCTGGTTACATGCAACCATTGGTAAACACTTAACATATTATCAACAAGGTATAGTGAGGGGACCTGATTAGGCTCTTGACCCCTCAATTCCTGAGATATTCGGTGATCTCGAAGTTTTTCGAAGCCTGGTCAGAGTACGACTGGTGGCGGGGGGCATGGGTTTTGTCCGAATGGATGAAGTCCATTCTCTCTTACTAGTCTTGGTATTACACTATCGCGAAAGAAAAAAAGACTACCATTGAGGCACTACTTAGCTCATAGGTTGTGCCACTGGTGACTAACCATACAAATAAATTCTATCATTTGTTTAATAACTAATAATGGCGCAGTCTTTTGGTGTTACGACCTGGTGCTCTCTTGTGAAGAGCCAACAACTCTTGATATAGGGCAATTCGGTCTAGTCTGCTCACCTTAATTTGCGCCCTATTTGAGACTAAATAAGGTGGGGTGGCAACCTCATCTTAAGATGAAATATAGGCAATAAGACTTTTAAGAGCACCTGAGCGCCTTTGCCCATAGAGAAAACTGGGGACGAAAGTCTCTGAGGGGGGGAGGGGGTTCTATGGAGCAAGTCTCCCATTGCTTTCGCAAATAGACGGGACAACCCCCAAAATAATGAGTTTTCCACGCGGCGATCTTTATTTGAAATATGAGCCGCTAAAATTTATCCCTTTTGAATGTATTTACCCCTATGAACCTGATGCATACAAGTCTTTCTGTTTGTTGGAAGGCTTATACATAATACATAACCAAAGGAGTTCATATAGTGCATTCATTACCTGATAAAATGATCTTTTCCGGTCAAAAATATGATATTTCCCTTGTGTTCGGCTATAGCGGAAACCCCAAAATCTAGAGCTTATGGTCTTAAGTTCCAACCCAGTTCCAATAATGCACTTCTCGACACATCATCGGTAGGGGAAAGTGGAATTTCTTGACGTTGTACACTAGATACAACAAGTTTGATTCACATCATTATGTTTAATAAAAGGAATGAGGGAAGCTCAAATCTCAAATATTAGAAGGAAGGTAAAATTGGAAGATGAATCTTTTCCCCGGAGCTGGAACAACTTGTTCTTCCTGACCCGATTCAATGCCAAAAAATGGCTTGTCCCTACCAAAAAGTATTTATATTTCCTGAAGAAAGCATATGTTCCTTGATCTCTAAGATATTTCATAAAACTCTGTATGAATCCGCAATCACCAATCCTTGCATGAATATAGGCTGTGCTCGAGAGTCTATGAATCAATTGGACCTGCCAATCGAATGAATCATAACACTCGTAATGATCGACTTTACGAAGATTCTATTGGATTCTGGAAGCTCGTAGGATTGGTCCGACACAATTCCCAAACTTAAGAAGCTAGGGGTGTGCCCACCGGCCCCTGACCTGCCTCCGATTACTGAAAGTGAATTCATTTTCAATTATTCTAAGTCAGCCTATCATTCATTGGTTAGGATTAGGGAAAAAAGCTAGCTGGAAATAATCTCTTGTTCTCAGTGAAAGCTAAAGGCCCTGGTATAGTAGAAGTGTAGTGCGTGCTCTCTTTATTCTGTACATGCGCTCCTGGGAAGGGAAGCCAAAATTTTTAATGTAGATCGATCAATCCCGCCATGTTCAAGTGATCGCCCCAAGCCGAGAGAGATTGGAGACCGCCTTAATGATTGTTCGTAATGGGCCTACCATTTAACGTACGTATATTATGTAGTTTTTGTTTTTGTACCTTTGCCATCCCTCAGCCTCTCTCCCACCTTTTCTATCTATCATTAGAAGTAGGGCGGGTGGCATACGTCACTGATCTATCAATCGCAAAGCTATCGCCCGGTTCAACCGACCGTCCGTCCTGGTGCCTTTGCTACTGATTTGACCGCTTCTCATCGTTAATCCGGGTTCACCTTGGCCCTCACCCCAGAGTTCTTATGAAGACTCTGGTGGTTCATGTGTATGATAGGGCCCCCATAAGCGCCAAAGATCGGTGATGTTGTTATGGTATATGTGGAAAGTCGATAGTGTACTCGATGATTGAAGGACCTATCGACTTGCATTAACTTCCCGTGGCTACTACGGGGAACTTTAATGCAATTGCAGATCCATTAGAAAAAATTTAGGGGTCGGCCTCCTGAGTTCAATGCCTTTATTGAAGTGATGAGCTTTGAAGATATGATTTTCTCGTTTGGATTATTTTATTGGGCTTTCAATGATAGCAAATTGACTTAGAGCAATAATCAAACCGGTCAACATTGTATCTGGGCCATACTAGATAAACTCCTTTGAATGGGGACTGTCCGCTTCTATATAAAAGTTGTTTTGCTTCCACCAGAGTTGACCATTTGCCTAGAGTATCCTTATCACTCTCCTCTAGTAATCTTCTTAGAAGATTATAGTACTCGCAGGCCTGGGGTCTTTCATTTCCAAAGAATGTGGATTCAACATTCTTATTTTCACATTGATCTCAACCATGCTTGGGAAATCCTTTTCAAGTCTTCTCCAGGAAGATTGACTCGACAAATAAAGCACTAAATTGGAGAACTATTTTAGAATATAGAAATGCCGAAAATGAAGAAGGCCAATTTGCTCTTAAATAGAGTTGGTCTGCTGATAAGAAAATAGAGTTAGATTCGGGAAAGAGTAACCTTGAAAAACTTCTTCTTTACGAAGAAAGATAGAGAATAAGCACCTTGAACAAAATTCAGAACTTGTCTATGTATGGAAGGAAGCTCTCAATTTCTTTCATACATTACTTTCTTCTCAAGGTTCGGTGCTTGAAGATGAGATCCTTGAGACCATCCCCTCTCTAGTCACAGAGGAAGATAATAAGGTGCTTACGAGCCCTCCTAATATGGAAGAATTTCAAAAGGGAATTTTGAGCATGTCGGCACGCACTAACCCAAAAAAAGGTCTCCCCTCCTGATGGCTTCCGGATTTTTTTTATATAGAAAATATTGTTGGGATTTCAAAAACATCCAGCTAGTCACCTTATTTCATTGTTGAAGGTACGATCCCCCGCTCCATCAATTCTACTTTCCTTGCTTTGATTCCTAATATTTTGATCTAGGACTACCTCTATTTAAATCGGAAAAAAATGGCTCATCTTCTGGATAGAGGAAAAAATAAAGTGGTAGGAGATCAAAGCATTGTTATCCAGTGGAAGGCGACTTCTTTTAAAAACATGTTCTTTTCTCGATGCCTATACACCTTTTTGCAGGGATTCCAATTTCAAAGGGAGTACTTGACCAGTTGGAAAAAATGTTAGCTAACTTTTTGTGAGGCGGTGATGAAGAAAAAAGAAAGCTTCACTGGCTATTTTATGATACTATGTGCCTACCTATTCAGGAAGGGGCTTTGGGTCCTCTTACTACAAGACATTTTCAAGAGCTTTCAAAAGCTTTTCGTATGAAGTTTACCTGGTCAATAAGAGAGGGGTACTTTCAATGAGAAGAATATTAGAGAGCCAGGGGTGGAACCAGAAATCAGTGCTAGCTCCATTTCCAATCCACCATTTTGAGACCTTAAGTATTGGTGGGGTTGCCTGAAAATATAACTGATCTCACTCCAAGTCCTGAAAACCGGGTTTGGAAGAAGCAAACCATAGGGGCTTTCAAATAGTTTCTTTTGAAAAAAAGCAGTCCAAAGTATGACTCCCTCTTATTGACCAGGCCAACTCCTTTACTAGTTATTTCTCCAAAATCATAGATGTGCTTGATGCACATAGAAACTGCTTTTTCAATAATAGCAAAGCATTTTTGCGTCACAAAGTGGTTTATTATATTAGGAATAGTGGTATATTCACATCTCATCAGGCGGACAGGGGGATATGAAAAAAGAATCGTAGTGAGTCATTTATTCTCAAAGCTGGTTGGGAATCGATAAGAAATCGAATGGGCATTCAAGCTTGGACTCAATTTTTCTGGGATAAATCCATTCCTACAATAATTAGCATTTTTGTGTGGAAGCTCTTATTTGACTTTGTATGGGGGGATTTCAGAATCAGTTAAGGGAATAAATTCAGACGAAAGGTATAAGATTAGCAAGCAAATGCTTGTGCTGTTCGGAGCATGATAAATAAAGTATTGATCACCTCTTCATCAAGAGTGAGCTTGCTATGGAGGTTTTGAACCATTTTGATCGCCTTTTCAATAGTTGATCCTTCCAAACGGATTTCATTCAGTCCCAACGGTTTAACAGATCTCGCAGGAAATCCCAAGTTGGCTACGTCATGTCTATGCTTACTATTTTTTTAGTTTGGGAACTTTGGAAAGAAGGCAATAGCAGTAAATTAGAAAACCCAATATCTCAATCGGCTACTATTATTCAACAAATTACGGACTGGCTAAAAGACTGTTCTCAGCTTCTTGACATCGGATCATCTTGGGCGTTTACTGATTCTATTCTTCTGGATGCGCTCTACATTCTTCCAGCTCATAAACTCGCAATTGACTCCAAAATCATTATTGATTGCTTCAATGAAAAGAAAGAAGCCCCTAAAATTACCCATACCTAGACTCATGGTGGAGCTTTATTTCATCCAAATTCTCGGCTGGGCATTTCCAAATCGTCTATACATTTAGAGAAAACAACAAAGTAGCAGACTCTTTAGAAAACATCGGCTGCGATTCTCAATTTGACTATAGGTTTTCCTCTACAGCTGATCTTCCTCAACAAATTCAGGTTTTTTCTCTCAAAAAATTGGGCTTATTGAATATCATATTAGTTTGGCTTTGTTCACTTTCATTTTATTAGCAGTAATGTTTTTGGCTATCTTGTAGCTCTTTGTGAGCAGGTCTATGTACTTTTTTTATGGGTAAGGTTTTGACATCCTCCCCTTTACTTAGTAGGGCTTAGGTACGATGTTGGTAAATGATTGTTGAATAAAGTTACTCACCTCACAACCCAATTTCCTCTGTGGGGTGTATACCGGCCGGGTTGCTCCCCGAAGGACCAAACCTGACTGTTGGGACAAGCTTGGTATATTGTCTTCCCTTTATCAGCAGGTGGTATAGTCGCATTGCAATTATTCCACCAGTACAGATCACTTTATCCGGATGTAACAGTGTAGTAGCAACTGCAGACGGGGTCAGCATGAGACGTCGGTTCTTGATTAACATGTGTTAAATTACTATGGAGAAAGATGACATGGCCGGATAAGGAAGGCATGAGATCTAAATATTCTCACATAGTTCATACATCGGGTTTATATAATGCTCGTGCGATATGATCCCCTTATTCCTACTTTATGACATCGAACATATCTTGTGTACCCCGTATAGGTGATAATCATAGCAAAGATGTAATAGACACAAATCAAATGCCAGTATAGAATAGTTGAGGTGAATTATGGCTTACTCTTTTGATTACCTTAATAGATAGATGGTTGTGTATGGCCGATACGATGTTATATTGCTTAGGGTGACCCCATATGGCGCTTGAGTTGGTTCTGATTGCTTAACATGTTTTGAGGTAGTCTTATTAATAGAGTAAATTCTACTGAAATTTTGTCGAAAACCCAAGAGTTAAGGAGTTTTAATTACGTCATTCAACATTCGAGGACGATTATTTCTAAGGGGGAAGGATATTACACCCCGCGTTTCTGCGTGCAATCGAATGTACAGTTAATCAAGTTGAGCTCCAAGAACCTGAGACCCTTCCCGAGGATCACATACAACTTATATGAGTGTTATAGAGGTATATGTAGGGTTGGAAGTCAATTGGATTAAGGGAAACACATCTCGGCAATGTTTGCAAAGATTAGACGATATGCTAAGCTATCCGCCCCATGGAAGCCGATCCGCTTTAAGGATCGAGCCACGGATGAAGACCCCTATTTCTCTACCTCTGCCACCATATGTGGTGGGAAATGCGGCCAGAAATGGGGATCTGCTCCGTAGATCCTTCCACAGGATATAGGCGGTGGAAGGGTCTATTTAAGGCTAAAAGTTGGGCAGCTCATTTCTTATTTATTTCGACCAAAATGGTTCCTAAGCATCCCTAAAATCTCTCCTAGGGTTCTTTATTATGGAAGAGCGTTTCTCTAAGGATATGAAGTGATTTCTCCCTTGGATGATAAAGATCACCTTGTGGTCTTCTCTAGTTGATGTTGAAAGCTAAGAATCTTTTTGAGAACTTGGTATGGAGTGGGTTACTGTTGTTTAAAGGTAAGTCTTTGATAATATTATATGTTTCATTTCGCATCCTTTTTTAGCTAGTGGAATTGACAAAGATAATACTTGAGAATCGAGCTAAACTATACAATAGAAGTGTGGTGCTTGTTGGATTGCTTCGATTGAGTACTTGAGATGGTTATGGTTGGATTATGATAGGGTATGGTAGTTGTGATATTGGTTTTGTTGTAATTAAGGAATAGGGAGAAGATAGTATCTTGGTTGCCATAAGAACAAAGCATGAGAATCGTGCACTTTAGGTGTTTGACAAATTGTCTAAGTAAAGGTCACCATTAGTTATTGAATTGATGTTGATTCAAAATCACTCATTTGGTGTAGACTACCATTCGTAAAACTCTCGGGAGTTCGTGATGTGTTGGTAGCTAAGAGACGCAGGTATGTAAGGCTATTTCCTTCTTTCAAAGGCATGACATCAAAAGTATTTACTGTTTTCAATAGAAACATCGACATAATCATTTTTTTCATATATCTATTATCCCTTGTCAGGAATCGTTCTCTTGTATTTTTGTATTCCATGTTCATTGTTGGTTGTCCTGTTGAAACTATATTCCTTCATGATGGAGTCTCTCAAGTCCCAGTCTTGTATACCCGCAAGTTGTCATTAAAAGGTAAAAGAAAATATCAAACTAAAGTTAACGGTTGAAAGTCATGGTTACCTTCAAAGTCGAGTCCTATTCACATATTGTTGTCCTTCATTGAACATACCTTTTTATATCGCTAATGTATTATGTGTATCTTGCTTATCTCTGAACTTCATAGACCTCAAAAGAAGGGTTCTAAAGAGTTAATCATTGAGTTTACCAAGAGTCGTTTCAAAGTAAAGTCAAAGAGTCATGATTATCAAAGAGGCCAAGAGACATTGTTATCACAGTACACCATCCACACCACCGAACCTATGCCGGTGGGTAGTTATATATATATATATATATATATATATATATATATATTATTAACACCATAGTTGCGACAAGCCGGTGAGAAGTTGTACATGTATATTATACACTCCGTATCTTGCTATAGTTTGTCAGGATAGGCACTCATAACTACATCCACACATACACCACAGAATATACCTGAGAAAAGTGACATATTACACCTCAGGTTATAAGACGAGGGCAGATTACAAACCAATGTAGTTATACCAAGAGTTCAGTATAGTATCAGAGTTTCATTGTTCACCCTATAGGGTATATATGTTATTAAAGTATCAGATTGCTTTTATGCTTTTCTTTATAGCTCAAATTTTTATATTTATATTCATGCTTTACATACTAGTATATTTCATTTGTACTGACGTCCCGTTTGTCGGGGGCGCTGCATGTTATGCTGTAGATTCAGATAGAGGTGTAGATAGACCTCCCCAGTAGGAGCTGGTTGAGTTCTGCGAATTGAATGGTAATCTTTACTTCATCCGAAGCTACCGAGTCAGAGTCATGAGTTGCGCTTTTTATAGGTATAGTTATTGGGTAGGTCGGAGTGCTGTCCCGGCTATATCACAGCTATGTTTTCCATAGAGACTTATAGATTTGAGTTGGTATATTCAATTGATTTGTACGATGACCTTTCCGGTCTTGTACCATATTGTATTTAGTGTGAAAAGTTACTATTCTCCTCCTATTATGACGTCCAGATTATTTCTTATTCATGTATGTTGTTATAGCCCTATCGACCACAGTTACAAGTTATGTTTTAGAGTGGTATATTCGGGCCAGTGCGGCACTGGTGCCAGCCACGCCCCCTAGTTTGGGCTGTGACAACTGAGATGATGGAAATGATTGATATGGCTCGAAATAAGTCTTGGGCTCTAGCTAGATATATGTGTTGAATTTTGGCAAGTTAGGAGCAGTATATGAACAACGCGATCCCCCATTGGTCACTGTTCATAGAATTTTAACGTGTGTATACCAGGTTGTGAAAAGGTACCTTTCATTTACATTTGTAGAATACATTTTTTTATACATTTATTACTTATTGATTGGTAACGTGATTTGTACTGGTTATTGGAACTTGGTGATTTTATGATTAATGGATCTTGTTGATTAACCCTATAGTATTTGGACTGTTGGTTATTAAACTCTTATGTGAACAACGTGACTTATGTGATTCGTTGAACTGCTTAGAATAAGATCTACTTTAGATTCAGCATGCCCTAGATGCTCGTCTCTTTACTTGATTTCAAGAGACATTTCCAGACATACAGACTTATTTCTGCTTTTTAGAGCTCTTGTATTATTGACAAGATCTTTGGGCGTTGTAATAACTTATTATCATACTTGTTTTTCGTATGTATGCTATGATGAGACAACCTTTATAGTTTCTTCTGTTATTTCCACTATTTCTTATTTCTCTATGGTATTATTTGGAAGTGGTTCGTCTATTGGTAGGGAATCTGTAGGTGCCACCACAATGCCTGAAAGGGGTCATGACAAAGTTTGTGTTAGAGCTCTAGATTAAACAATCTTAAATACAAGAGCAATATCTAGTAAATGATTATAGATTAGTACAGAGACGTCCTTACTTATCTTCGAGAGGCTATGAGAAATTTAGAAAACTTCACTTTCTTCATTCCTTTCGTGCTAAGATTGATCAAATTGGTATCTAACCTTTATTTCCTATTCTCTTATAGATGGTGAGGATTCGTGCTCACGCGGAGAGAGAGGAAGCACCAGTACCTGCTCCTACAATGCGGGGTCATAGTAGAGGATGTGGTCGAGACCGAGGTAGAGCTCGAAAAGCTATACCGACGAAGGGTGGAGCACAGGGAGTGGGACAAGCTCCTGTTAGATTAATTTCCCCTGAGCCGGAGATTAGGCCTCAGGATGATCATTATGATGAGGAGATGGGGCTAGCCTAGGATCAGCTCAATATTATTTCTACACTAGTTCTTCAAGATACTATGGTCTGGATTCTAAGTGTACTTGATAGTCTTGCTTAGGCGAGCCTTCTCCTAGCTACTCCAGGTGGGTCACAAACCCAAGTTGGAGGAGGTTAGACTCTCGAGTTCTACATTCAAAGGGTTTAGGCAACTACTGTTCTACTCCTCGTATCGATGAGATCCCCATGCCAGAGTTTTCTCCCCAGGCAATTACTGGAGCTGTCATGACCCGTGAGTAGCAGAAAATATGGGAGCATTTCTCCAACATAAAGCCTCCCGTATTTTATGGTCTGCCTTAGGAGGATGCTTATGAGTTTGTAGTGAGCAGCCATGAGAAGCTCCACACTTTGGGTATGTGGAGTCACATGGGGTTTGCTTTTTTGCTCTTTAGATTTTGGGTGATGTGAAGCAATGATGGAGAACTTATGTTGATTGTCGACCAACGGGATTGCCTCCACTATCTTGGACTAAGTTTAGTCAGATTTTCTAGAGAAGTATGTGCCCCTCAACTTGCGTGCGGGCAAGAGAGATGAGTTCTCCAAGTTGGAGTACATGGGTTAATCAGTTGGAGTAGATGAGTTCTCCTTATCGCGCTATACAGCGTCGTTGATACCTACAGAGGCTGATCATGTTAAATGCTTCATGAGATAGTTGACTATTTCTCTTCAGTTGGATACATTACAGTTGGTGGCCTCTGGGCTTCTTCTGAGCTGGTGGTAGAGCATGTTATGATGGTTGAGTCTGTGTTTTCGAAGATTGTACCATCAGTTAAAGATCAGGGACAATGATGTTCCCAAGATGACTTTTAGGACTCGTTATGGTCATTACGAGTTTTAAATAATGTTTATTAGGCTTACCAATTCCACCGCATCATTCATGGAGTTAATGAATGGGATATTCAAGCCTTATTTGACTTCGTTTGTGATCACCTTCATTAATGAAATTTTGATCTATTCGAAGAGTAAGGAAGGCCATAAAAAATTTAAGAAAAGTTCTTGGGTTGTTGAAAGAGAAAGAGTTGTATGATAAGTTTACAAAGTGTGAGTTTTTTCTCAATTCTGTAGCATTTATAGGACACATGGTGTCCAAGGAAGGGATTATGGTAGATTCAAAGAAGATAGAGGCAGTCAGGGACTAGCCGAGGCCTGCTTCGGTGATGGAGATTTGGAGTTTCGTAGGTCTCGTGAGCTACTATTGTCGGTTCGTCAAGAGTTTTTCATCTATTGCTTCTCATTTGATGCGATTGACTCAGAAGGAGGTGCATTTTCGATGGTCCGATGAGTGTGAGGAGTGCTTTCAAAAGTTCAAGTTACTTTTGACCACATCCTCAATTTTGGCTCTCCTTATGGAGAGGAAGAACTGTACCGTTTATTATAATTCTTCAAGGATTGGGTTGGGCTAAGGGTAAAGTGACAGCTTATGCAATCAAGGCAGTTGAAGGATTGATGACTATTAAGTGATATTCTACTAGACCAACAAATAAAGAACTATATACGGCAAGATAATAGAACTCTTATCAAGGCCACAAAGAGGATAAGAACCTGGAGTAACGATATCAGATATGAGAAAATAGGTTATGAGGAAATACTTATATCAACAAGGAAATAAATTAATAAATCAGTTTTCGAAGTAGGATTCAACTTGAGAAAAAAAGAAAAATTTCATGTAAGCGTATTCAATAACATAGTACAAGACTTAGTTGAGAAAGTTAGTAACCAGCAAGCAGAGCATAGTCCCAAACAGAGACGCGTATCCATAAAATACTCCAAATAAAAGTGGAAAAGAGATATATTGATGAAAGAAATTTCTAGGCCAGTAAGTTGCTCAAAACTTATGTATTGTATAAGGACACTATCGAGAAAGAAGGAATAAGGATATAGGAATGGTGGACTCAAATAATCCACTATTTTCATGCCCTCGACTTTGGCGATCAGCATGACATAATCTTTATCATCTTACGTTCCATGCCTACGAACACTATTACCTAAACTCCACCATAAGATGAAAATTATAACACGTGAGAGATAGGCATAGTCAGATATTAGAATTCAATGGCTTAGACAAATTGCAGCCACCAAGTAATTATGTAAAAGAAATGTGCGACCATGTGAAGATCAATGATATACCAACAGTGTAATGTAAGTGTAACCAGATTGGATGACAAGTTGAGATAATTCTTAGTCTGAAAGAACTCTGCCAGAATGGTCAAGGAACCTAAGAATCTCTATACTTGAATGATTCAAATTCTAGTTCCATGTTAGTATTCGTGCTACATAATCCCTCTATTCCTATTCATTTTATCGAAGTTTGAACATGTACTTTATTTAGACCATATTTCGGAAGAAAATGTATCAGGTACAACTTGGATGTTAGCAAGAGGATGTCAATGTAAGTTATGGTTAAACTCTCTTATTATTATCCGTATAAGTAGTCGTGTGAGGCCAAGTTGATATTGTTTTCATATTGTGTTGCCATGTGTAGCATTTGATATATGTTTGGACTGCTTAATAGGTTTTGGATAGTCTCATTTACAAAGGAAACTTTGCCAAAAATTCTGGAAAACTTGAGAGTTAGAATATTTCCAACATTCGCGGATGAATGTTCCTAATAGGGGAATGGTGTTACAGCCTGTAGCCTCACATTCTTTTATGTCATCAACGGATAGTGGAGTCACGGGGAGAGGTACGAGCTTACATAAGAGTAATGAAGGTTTATAGATTGTTATGGAAGTACCGGAGTGTTTGAAGTTAAATGGATTGAAGAAAATTCATTTCGGCGAAAATAAGAAACTGGGTAATGTGACGGCAAGTTTGACGGACCGTCAAAATGCCCACACTGAACTGTTAATTTTCCTGGAAGTTTGATGGGTGATTGGCGGACCGTTAAAAGTTTTACGGTCCATCAAATGGACCTTCCTTTTACTGTGGTACAGATTTTGTTACGGGTTTAATTTGGGTCAATCAACGTAGAACCCTTATTTTTCCCCAAATCAGTTCCAAAACATCTCCCAAACCCTATCATATTAAGACGAAAACATCTCCCAAGCCCTTTCTTGAGAAGTTGATTTTGGAGAATCTTGGAAGCAAGCTAGCCTAATACTTTGGTGAAATTTATGATGTATTAAGGTAAGTTCTACCCACATCTACTTACGATTATGATTAATTGATGATATGGAACAAGTTATGCAAGGAATTCCATAATCAAAACTTCGTAAACTTATGAAATCCTTATAGTATGAGTTGTTGGGGTGTTTTACTCTATGTATGAGTTGAATTGGATAATTTAATGGATTGTGTAGGTTATGGATTAAGGAGAATATGGGTTGAAGGATTGTGAGATCGAATGAAAATAAAATTTCGTATAAGAAAAGCCTAAATAATAATATAAGCTTAAAGTTGTCGAAGAAACCTAAATGAGTTTTCTATGGAAATTGTATTTTTGATCGAACCGTGAGATTGAATTACATAAGTATATCTTGTAAAATAATCTAAGAACCTGAGGTGTTCAAAGTTGTTGGTAAGATACCTACATGAATGTTTCTATGGAATTTGATGTCAATGTTGATATCAACTTTCTATATGATATAGATGATCATCCATAAGGAACACGAAGGCTCATAGAACAACTTGTAGCTTCGTGATTAAGGTATGTAAGGCTATCCCTTTCTTTCAAAAGCATGAAATCCAAAGAGTTATTGTTTTCGAAAAGAAAGACCAAAAGATTTGTCTTATTGTATATTAAAATATCTTGTCAGCAAGTATGCATTGATTATTCTCATTCTCATAAGCATCATTGTTGGTTACTGGTTTATCTTATCATAAGTCTTCAGAAAGAAGCATTCTAAAGAGTTAAGTGTCGAGTCGACCAGAGTCGTGTCAATGCAAAGTCAAAGAGTTTATGAGTTTCAAAAGAGGCCAATGAGCCAGTGTCATAACAGTTTGGTCCACACCCCCAATTGCCATTGGTATTGATATATTTTTTGTTGGCATTTGATATCATGCATACAATCATGATCATTTATTGGATTGGGTTGCACATTCTGCAACATATATATATATTGGATCGAGTTGCACATTCTTCAATATATACATATATTAGATCGGGTTGCACATTTCACAACATATACATATATTGGATCAGGTTACACATTCCACAACATATACATAAATTGGATCGGGTTGCACATTCCGTAACATATACATATAATGGATCTATTTGCGCATTTCGCAACACATACATAAGTCGGTGAACACATTGCATTGCATATACATACATACACCTTAGAGTATACCTAAGAGTAACGACATGATATATACCTTGCGCTATAAGACGAGGGTAGTTTATACAGTAAAGGACTATCCAAACGGTTGTATTCGAGTTTCAGAGTTTCATTATTGACCTCATATGGCATTCAGGTTGCTTATGCTTTCATTTATAGCTTATCGCTTCATACTGCGTTTCTGTCTTTCCTTGCTGTTTACAGATTCATATTGTTATTCATGCTTTACATACTCAGTACATTATATTGTACTGACGTCCATTTTACCTGGGGCACTGTGTGTTCATGACACAGGTTTTGATAGAGACTTTGCTAGGCCACCACAGTAGGAGTCATCGAGTTTAGTCGTCAGTAAGAAAGCTTCATCTTTTCCCAGAGCTTCCTGGTCAGGCATGGAGTATGTTTTACAGGGCTATGTACAGTATGGGTAGGTTGGAGACCTATCCCAACCATATGTCATTCTAGTTACTCGTAAAGGCTCACAAACTTATTTTGGTATGTATAGTGTTGATGTATAGCCTTGATGGCTACATTGTTTTTGCTGAATCATGTGTTGAACTTGTCGGTCCCATTGTGTATATATGTTGGGTTAATCCATCTTGTTCAATGTTGTTGTTGTGATATAATCCAGTAGGACCTTGTCGGTCGAAAATTCAATTCATACAGAAGAATGATCATCAGAGTGGTACACTCAATCCAGCAGGGCACCAGATGCCGATGACATCCCCTAGTCGGTGTGTGATACAACTATGGGTGAAAATAGTTAACTGGTAGGCCTAGGTAGGCCCACCCGCCTAAATTTTTCTCCCTTCAATTTATTTCATACTTGTAATATATATATGTATTGCTTGTATAAAAAAAAATACTTCACATATATTATTGGAACCTTCTTGTGGTTAAGCCTTAGGATAGGCAAACGATACATACATCATTTAGAATAGAATCGCCACAAATGATTTTCAAATGTGTTAGCTTCAAATTTCAAAGAAATCAGACTGTTTTGTACTTTAAAGAAATCAAATTTTTTTGTACTTTAAAGAAATCAGAACCAAATGGATTTTGAAACTGATCAGAACTGTTTTCATACTTTAAATTAATGAAATAAAATATATGTTAAAATGGGTCGTGCTTTTTCTTTAAATCTAGACTTTAAAAAATGGATATCTTTAAGAAAAATTAACATCTGGAATGCAGAAAACATTTTCCTAGTTAAGTTTGGGTCCAACTGACATTTCTAAAATTAGCGCATGCTTGACCTAGACGGGTTCAAATATTTTAGATACATCTGAACCTATTAGGATGACTACCTTGTCCCTCGACGTTCTATGACCCGACGACACTACATCCAAGTACTTGCTACATGGAAGCATTAAATGTGCCTTATGTGATATACCATTGTCCTTTGGGGGGAAATTAACTATGCTCTGTTTTGTAGATGCATACCAACCTGAAATTGGACATGGTTATTGACGTACCTAAGTTGCTGAGATTTTTATGGTCGTGGTTAGATGCCCCGCAACAAGAGGAAGTAACGAACTTCCTAGGACATCTACCCTCTCTTTTGACCATGAAAGGAAATAGAGAACTCTTAGAAGTCCTTACCGGGTATTGGGATTGTGATAGAATAGTATTTAGGTTTGGATACTTTGAGATGACCATGATCATAAAAGAGATCCGGGATTGCATAGGTAACAATGGGACATGTATGAGAAAGAGGAATGAACCCGAGCACAACCTTCTAGTACCACATAAGCCTACTAGAATGAGATTATGAAATTCCTATCCCTAGCTAGTACCAATTAAATATTTGGCCCAACTGTGGCCTTTAGGAATCTTTATAAAAGATTCGGTGTCACAACCCAACATTGGGGTGTGGTTGGCACCTGATGCCTGGACGGCCTGAGCAAACCAATTGGATATCATCGCACAAATACACAACCTTCTGGACTGATAAGGCCCAAAATGATAATAGTAATACAACTCAGCATAAAATCTTGCAACTAGAAGAATCCAACCTATGAATAAATATACATTCTACGGCGGACAAGGCCATACCGAACAACCATACAATATAGGACCCGTCTACAAAGCCTCTAAAGAGAATGTCAACCTAATGTGGCATGGAAAATGAGTGGAATTGTAGTTGTCACGTGAAGTCCTAAGAATCAAGTTTTTATTTAGCCTTTGTATGTAGGTCTTGGCCCAAGACCATGTTTGTTTTTATTTTAGCTTGTCTTTATTTCTTATCTTAGCTTTTAGTTCTTCTCAATGACATATTTAATGTACCATGTAATAGGACAAGGCAATTAAGGATAAGGATGTAAGGGAAATTGATGGCTAGGGCGAGAGGACAAGTTGGCAAGGACAAAAGGATGTCTAGATCGTGTGAAAGGAATTAAACCAAGATGACAAGGACAAGAATGATCTAGAAGTTAATGCTTCCAGGAAGACAATTCATGAACCAACTAGTTCATGAATTTGACTACATTGACGGCTCCAAATTCTTTCAAAGGAAGATCAAGAGGTGACCGAAATGATCATCAAAACAAATAGCAAGAATAGAAGCTTCCAACACATTCCAAGAAGATGAGGTTGTTGGAAGAATTTATGAGCTAACAAATTAATGAATATTGTTAGATGGGAGACCTCAATCCCTACCTAGAGAAGAGGAAGAGGTGGCCGATCTCCCTTGGTCACCAAGTCAATCCAAATGCATCCACACTAGGTGTTAGTTTGTATCTTTTCATTTGCTTTCTAGAATAGTCTATTTTGTACTATAAATAGAGGCCTTAGGCCAATATAAAAGGAGGATATTTTGTTAATATATAAATGTTGAGTTTTACTCATTGCTAAGTGTTTCAACCAGGGGTTGTTATTATTAGTTGGTTCTCCGGGAGGACCTTTGGTTCTTGTGTGAGCCAAACACCTTAGTGCAAGTTGAAGCTAGGACTGTGTGACCTAGTTAAACCCAAGCTAAGGTTTCCCATTGGTGTAAGTTTCGTTAAGACTTTGTGACTTATCTAAGACCAAGATTAATAAACCCCCTTGGTGCAAGTGGACGTTGGAACTTGTGTGATCCAACCAAACTCAAGCCAAGGGTCTATCATTAGGTTTCCGGCCACCCTCACTTGGTTTGTGTTGGGGCTTGTGCTTAACAACCCCGATCAACTACTTGTCAAATTGGTCACCATCATCTTCGTTTCGAATCAGGAATTAAAAACCCCATTTCATTATCTTTTTTCAATATCGACCGTATCTCACTTAAAACTATACAGCCTACACCAACACTTAACCAAATCGACTATCCTCGCCCGAGCTTGCAACTCGCAACTCCTGTGTTATCCAAACCCCACCCACCATATATTGATCACTCTAACCTCCCACAACACCTCCTAAACACTCATAATGAAGGCCAACACCCAAAGCCAAGCATATCTTCCCATCAAAACTCGACAACACCAAGTCATTCCCTAAAACTACCTTTACCGAGACCTCACTATTTCGGTTCGTATCCGAGACCTTACCACCCTTAAAACCCTAAATTCCTACTACCAAAGTATCCCACAACACCCCCGGGAAAACCTCGTTAAATGCCTAAACCCAACTCCTCTTGAATCCACTCGAAACATCCACCAAATACCCACTACCCAGCTGAAAACCAACCAACCGATAACCTACTTTGAAGTACATTTTCACATCAACTCATTCCCTTCCAAACTCATACCAACTTACCCTCACTTATGCCTCTTTACATACATCAAATTGGTAGTATATCCAAGAGTTGCTATCTCATGCAACAACGCTATGGCTAACATGAACGAGGAACTTATGAGGGTTATGTCCGAGTTAGTTACCGAACATGTGCACGCCTTGAGAAACGAACTTGATGGGAATGACATGAAGAACCGCACCAAATCATGACCTATACCAAATCGACCAAAACATGAAGGCTTGGTACTCCAATGTGAATTGGAGGTTCCACGCGAAATACCTAAGGAGACACAAAGGGAACAACTCTTTTACACACGTTTTAAAATAAATAATAAAGTGTGCAATGTGATTATTGATGGGAGAAGTAGTTTCAACTTGGCCTCCGTGGAAATGGTGGACAAGTTAAAATTACCCACTCGCAATCATCCGAAGCCATATGATCTCTAACGGCTAAACCAAGATGAAAGACCTTAGTAGTGAAACAAACTCTTGTTAGCTTTCGGATTGGAACATATGAAGATAAGGTATGGTGTGATATCCTCCCTATGGATGCATGTCATTTTTTTTGCAACCATGGCAAATTGACACGAAAGCTCAACATGATGAAGGAAGGAATACTTATTCCTTTGGAAACATGATAAGAAAATCCAAGTAGTGCCGATGTCACCTAGTGAGATGAAGGACTTGAGAATCCGACGTGCAAAGAAGTGTGAAGTAGAGGACCTACTACTTGATGAACAAAGGGTAGAAGAAGAATCCAATAAGAGGATTCCTATGGATTCATTGGCGTGCAAGGAAAGGGAGAACATTTCGGAAGTTGTAGAAATTGCCGACGTGAAGGAACTCCCGAATGATGTTGCATCCGGAACACTACCAACTGAAGATAGTGAACTTTCCCTTGATTTATTTTTAAGGAGTTCATTGTCTACTAACCAAGACTATAGATGCCAAGAACAAGAATTGGTGGGCAAAAGAAAAACGAGCCCTAGTCTGTGCACCATTCCTATGCCGAGGTCGAAAGAACTTTTTGAGTTTGCAACTGGACCATCACCAATGGAAAGCATTGAACATACTCTTGGTTTATTTCTGAGAGGTTCTTTTCCCAATCAATTAGCTTACGAACACAATATGTAAAGGGTTAAGGGAGTACAACAATGCGTGCAAGAAACACTAGGCAAGGGCCTTGGCTAAAAGGACCTTAGGCCATATATGGTGCACGGCTTGTTGGTGACAAAAGAATATGAGAAGTGTCACACTTGTGTTACCATCCAAGCTATCGGCAATATCATGAAAGGCAAGCTCACTTTGCCGAGAAAAAAAAATTCTTTTGAGGGATGAAATGGAGCCAAGTGGTTCTACAAGATAGACTCGAGGAGAGGATACCATCTGAGGGGAACTCGAGAAGAAGATGCACGGAAGATGACCCTCGATGTCGAGTTTGGTTTGAGCAAATAGTTTGTAATGTCATTTGGATGGAGTGACGCACCAAACGTTTTCCTATAAAAGGTATCACGTCCATCCTTGGGACACTTAACATCACCCGAGGCCATTTATGCTAACCAAACCGAGGTGGAATCTAGCCAAAGATGGTCCGAGTCTACGGGAACCATTGCGGTAAATGACTTCATTGGTTTGTCTCCTTCTTCTCATCGGGTCATGTGGGATTATTGTACACTTGCTGCCCCCATCAACGAATTAATAAGAAAGGATGAGCATGAATGGTTCCGAGGAGCAACAAGAATCTTGGAAACATTGAAGGAAAAGATTTGTGGAGCACCAGTTCTAACTATGCAAAGCCATGAAAGGCCATTAGGAGTTGAACATGAAGAAAGTGTAGGTGCCATATTTTGCTCTATCACAAAATTGAGTGGTGCACCGTGTCATTCTTCTACCTATGGCAAGGCAACATGTCATATGGAAACTGAGATCCAATATGAACATCATTTTAAGTTAAAACTGTTTGGCTTGTATTCGGATCCCTATTTGGCAAGTGTCAAGGAAGACACCACAAGATAAAACTTCCGGACTTACCTAATGGTGGGCTATTATAACACCACTTGTTGTTGAAGACTTATTACCAAGTTTAGATGGCCCGAATTTTAGGGAAAAATCCTTCAAAGAAGGGGAGATTGATTTAAGATAGCCTGCGGACCTAAACTCCGAAACTAAGACGAGAGGTGTTTTGCCAAGAGTGCCAACTATGGCCTGTCAATCTACACTTACAAGCCTAATATGGGATGGAAAATGGAGTGGAATTGTAGTTGTCACGTGAAGATCTAAGAAGCAAGTTTTTATTTTTCCTTTGTATGTAGGTCTTTGCCAAAGACCATGTTTGTTTTCTTTTAGCTTGTTTTTATTTCTTAGCTTAGCTTTTAGTTATTCATAGGACATATTTAATGTAACATGTAATAGGAAAAGGCAATTAAGGACAAGGATGTAAGGTAAATAGATGGCTAGGCCAAGAGGACAAGGCAAGGACAAGAGGATGTGTAGATCGTGTGAAAGGAATTAAGCCAAGATGACAAGGACAAGAATGATCTAGAAGTTAATGCTTCCAGGAAGACAATTCATGAACCAACTAGTTTATGAATTTGACCACATTGAAGGCTCCAAATTCGGCCAAAGGAAGATCAAGAGGTGGTCGAAATGATCATCAAAATAAATACCAAGAATAGAAGCTTCCAACACATTCCAAAAAGATGAGGTTGTTGGAAGAATTTATGAGCTAACAAATTAATGAATATTGTTACATGGGAGACCTCAATCTCGGCCTAGAGAAGAGGAAGAGGTGGCCGAACTCCCTTGGTCACCAAGTCAATACAAATGCGTCCACATTAGGTGTTAGTTTGTGTCTTTTCATTTGCTTTCTAGAATTGTCTATTTTGTACTATAAATAGAGGCCTTAGGCCATTATAAAAGGAGGAGATTTTGTTGATATATAAAAGTTGAGTTTTACTCATTGCTAAGTGTTTCAACCTGGGGTTGTTATTATTAGTTGGTTCTCCGGGAGGACCTTTGGTTCTTGTGTGAGCCAAACACCTTAGTGCAAGTTGAAGTTAGGACTGTGTGACCTAGTTAAACCCAAGCTAAGGTTTCCCTTTGGTGTAAGTTTGGTTTAGACTTTGTGACTTAACTAATCCCAAGCTTAAGAAACCCCTTTAGTGCAAGTGGACATTGGAACTTGTGTGATCCAACCAAACTCAAGCCAAGGGTCTATCATAAGGTTTTCGGCCACCCTCACTTGATTTGTATTCGGGCTTGTACTTAACAAACCCCGATCATGTCCTTGTCAAATTAGTCACCCTCATCTTGGTATTGACTCGGGAATTAAAACCCCCATGTTATTATCTCTTTTCAATATCGACCATATCTCACTTAAAACTATACCTCCCGCACAAACACTTAACCAAATCGACCATCTTTTTCCTGAGCTTGCAACTCGCAAATCGTGTGCCATCCAAACACCACCAAACATATACTGATCACCCTCACATCCAACAATACCTCCTAAACACTCACAATAAAGGCTAACACCCGAATCCAAGCATATCTTCCCATCCGAACCCGACAACACCAAGTCATTCCCTAAAACTACCTTTACTGAGACCTCACTGTTTCAGTTCATTGTCGAGATCTTACCACCCTTAAAACATAAAGTCCTGGTACCATAATATCCCATAACACCTATGGGACAACCTCCTTAAACGCCTAAACCCAACTCCTCATGAATCCACCAGAAACAGCCACTAAATACACACTGCCCGACTGAAAATCAACCAACCGATAACCTACTTCCAAGTACATTTTTGTGTCAACTCATTCCCTTCCAAACTCATACCAACTTACCCTCACTTACCCCTCTTTACATACATTAGAAAAACACATTTTATGTTCCCACGAAGAAGTAGAACCAGATAGTAAACAATGGTACACTGACATAAGCATATACTTGGAAAAGGGAGAGTATGCTGATAATATCTCAGTCAATCAAAAGAAAACCATCAGGAGACTGGCCAATAGTTTCTTTCACAACGAGAGAGTACTCTACATGAGGATGCCCGATCTAGGGCTACTCAGATGTGTCGATGCCATAGAGGCCACAAAATTGTTAAAAAAAGTACATGTCGTGACTTGTGGCCCTCACATGAATGGGTTCATCTTAGCTAAGACGATCCTGAGAGCAGGCTACTATTGGATGACTATGGAAACCAACTGTAGAAGATTCGTGCAAAGACGCCATAAGTGTCAGATCCACAGAGATTTAATTAGGGTACCACCGAGTGAACTCAACGTCATGAGCTCACCTTGGCCATTTATAGCTTAGAGTATGGACGTCATTGGGACGATAGATCCTGCAGCATCCAATAGACATTGCTTTATTTTAGTTTCCATAGACTACATCAAAAAATGGGTTGAAGCTACTTCTTACATATTAGTGACAAAGAAAATGGTGGTGGACTTTGTACGAAACAACATCATATGCCGATTTGGCATCTCAAAGTCGATCATAACTGATAATGGGGCAAATTTGAGCAGCCATCTGATAAAGGACATTTATGAGCAGTTCCGTATAACTCATCAGAATTTTGACCGCCTACAAGACAAAGATGAATGAAGTCGTAGAGGCAGGCAACAAGAACATCAAGAGGATATTAATAAAACTGACCCGACAACTACAGGTGTTGGCATGAACAACTGCCCTACATGTTTCTAGGATACCGAACAACTACGCATACCTCAACTGAAGCAAATTCATACTTACTTGTCTTTGGTACTGAAGAAGTGATACCAGCTGAGGTAGAAATACCGTCACTCAGAATCATAGAAGAAGCAGAGTTGGTCAACATAGTGTGGATCCAAAAAAGATATAAGCAACTGGTATTAATTGATGAGAAATGGATGGTTGTGCTATGTCACGGTCAACTATACAAACAGATAATGGCATGTGCCTTCAACAAGCGGGTCAGAGCCTGAATATTTCATAAATAACAATTGGTACTCAGGCACTTGTTTCCATAGTAGGACGAGTACAAAGAGAAGTTCGCACCGAATTGGCAAGGACACTAAATGATGCGCAAGGTACTATCAAGAAGAGTTGTAATTGTCACAAAAATGGATGGCCAAGAGTGTCCTAAGGCAATCAACTCAGATGCTATCAAGAGATACTACGCATGAGGACATGTTTTTCAGTTAGTAATCGCTCTTTACTTGTAATCGCATTATCTATACTTGTAATTGCTTTTTTTTCTTTTCTTGTAGTATGAAATACTCCATCACCTGATTCCCCAAAATGGGATACGTTGGCATCCATTTAGGACTCGGTCACATTATTATAAAATTAACAATCTTTGATCCGAACTACGCTCAACCTAATTTTCAAGATGGGATACGTAGGCGCTCTTCGATCTCGGTCGCATCAAACAAAAAACCAAAGAAATCCCTAGGAAGCCTCTAAGGCATAAAGATTCGAAGATCGCCTCCAAAGTACATATTTCTCCCTCTTACAACTGGATAAATTTTTTGAGAAGATCTCAAAAATTCCACCAACAAATCCGGTACAAAAGATCAGCTAGCCCCAATTTTTCAAAGTGGGGTAGAACCCCGGCAAAACCAGCAGAAGAGTCAGCCGGTCATAAACTTCCAACTGGGGTAGAATTTTCGACAGAGACTCAAAAATTCCTTCACAACATTTCAACAAGAGAGTTCGGTACAAGACAACTTTCAACTGGGGAAAATGTTTTGAAGGGGTCTCGGAAATTTCACCAAGAAAAATAAGAGCACGCTCAAAGTGCCAATGACAGTCAAAGAACCTCTCTAGGAATGCATATGTCATGACATTATGTTTACTAATTTTAAAATATAATAAAATGCTTTAGTAAAAAACCATTTTATGATCAACATTTTCCAAATACATTCTCACAATTCTTAAAATTCGTCTCTCATAATACTGAGCCCAAAGTGGGGTCGATACTTGAATAACAGAAGAACGATGTAGCAGGAGTCGATGGCACGGATCGATCCCATAAGAACTAATGATTTTTCTTTATTTACAAATTCCCAAAATATCATCAGGAGGACGATGGTTTTTTCTACTAATTTGTTTGTTCATGAATGAAACAGGTATGACAAAGAAGAACTTCGACACCGAAAGAAGACAGATGGATTGAGAGAGCCAGAGAAAAGAAAAATGCCATAAGGGCATCACAATCCGACTATGAGAGCTATAAAAAGGACAAAACGGTTATCTCTGAAAGGGTCACAGCCGATAAAAGGATGAAAGAAAGACAATCCAACGGAAAGGGCCATATATGTCATGTGCACAAATGAGCCAATGATGTCGTAGGTGGAATTCGCTCAAAACATTTTCATATGAGCCAATGATACTGGAGGTGGCATTTGCTCAAAGAATTTGCATATGGGCCAAGGATGTCATAGGTGTATTTTGCACAAAGCATAAGTCAACGATGTCGTAGGTGACATTCACTCAAAGCATATGCCAACGGTGTCGTAGGTGACATTCACTCAAAGCATATGCCAACGGTGTCGCAGATGTCATTCACTTAACACCATTTGCATATGGGCCAACAATGTCGCAGGTGACATTCCCTTAAAGCACGAGAAAACGATGTCTTAGGTGACATTCGCTCAAAGCATGAGCTGACAGTGTTGAAGGTGGCATTCATTCAACATCATTTGCATACGGGCCAACGATGTCGCAGGTGACATTCACTCAAAGCATGAGCTGATGATGTCATAGGTGACACTCACTCAAAGCACGAGCCAACGGTGTCATAAGAGATATTCATACAATAAGTCAACGATGCAGAAGGAGGCATCCACTCAAATAAAATTCAACCAAGGATGTCACATGAGCCAAATATTGTCGGAGGTGTCACCCGCTCAAAAAGCAGTCGCCTAGGAGGGTACAATAAATAAAGACATACATGTATGATAAATAAAAAATAATCAACATGTCAGGTTCTAGCATATGGAAACGGATTTAAAGCTACCAGAGGAGCGAAGCAAGTAGACCGAATCTAGACGCAAGCGGAGCAAACGTGGAACGTTTTTTTGGAAAGTCATTTGAAATAATGTACCCAAGTGACATAATCTCTCTGTACATGAGATTGAACATCACTCCATATCTAATTCACATATAAATCACAAAAAAAATTATTTTTATGAAAAATCCGTAACCGATCAGGCATACTCCAGAAAGGTTTTTCAAAACCATCAAAGGGATTCATGCAGAAAGGATACCCTTTTTGGGCACGAGTCGAACTACAAGTGACCAGATTCCTAAAAGTCCGGTATATATAGGCCAACTCAATATCTAAGGATCGATCACATTCCAACAAAATCACCTTGGAATTTTCTAGTTACAGGATTTTGCTCTCTAGAAGATTAATTGAGTCAAACTACAAGCGGCCAGAATTCGCATATAGCCTGAGATATGTAGGAAACCTAGAGACCATGTTCCGGCTATAATTTTCAAAAATATTACATAAAAATGAGAAGTCTTTCTCAATTGGTCGACTAAAATCTAGGTCAGTCAAATTTCACTCCTTAGGGATGGTCTTGTCATCCCCGAACAACGAGGGGTAGTTGTTGTTAATTAATTTTTACCCTCCAATAATTGTTTTTAAATATTCAAAGTTCATGAACCACGGATAGAGTGAAATATACCGTTTACAAGACGAATATGATTTTACAAAATTATTCTAGAAATATTTTGTCATTTCATTTGACAAAATATCATCTGGTATATTTATTGTATATCCTGTCCTATTTTCGTAATATTTTGGTCTTTAATTGTGATTTTAGAGTTTTAAAAGATAATTGTGAAAATAACCGTCTTAAACTCCTCAATTTAAAAAAATCAATATTTTACTTTGTCAAAATTGAGAAGTTGTTTAATTGAATAGGTTAATTGAATTACATCTAAATTTTAAAGCATGTTTTTAAATTAAATTTTTTTTCCATAATTTAATTTTCTTAATTCTAATTTGAACTTAAAACGAAGCTTTTAATCTAATTAGGTTATTTTTGAAAATTGTTTGGTCATTCTTGAATTTAAAAGATGGCCACATTTTGTAAATGTGACCATAATTAATTAAAGCTTTCAAGAAAATAGTTGGGCCATTTCTGTTAAATTCCAAATCGGTCGAGCCCAGGCCAAAAAAGGCTCGTACCTAGCCCAACTCGTATCTTAAATGACTAAAAGGGCAACATCCATCTCATTTCTTGGTTGCCTTCATGATTTGGGTCTCTTCTTAAACCCTAGTCGCATATCCTTGTCGTCTCCGCTGCCTGAAATGGCATGGAGCAGAGTACGATGCTTTCTCAGTTGTTGGTACAGCCAAATTGGGTAAGGGCATTAATGGCTCTTACCCTCTCACCTCCACGCCACCGCAAACCCACCCCCACAAGTTGAGGTCGCCTCTCTGTTCTCTTTACTTTTATTCAATCGTGTTAATTGATTTTGTCTTATTGATTTTCAAATTATGCATTTCGATTGGTTGAGTACTTTGGATGTAATTTTTTCCCCAAATTCCTTGTTCTCCCACATCGATCCATTGGGATCTACTAGGGTTTCAACGATCCTATAAATTAAAACCCCATCCCTTTATTTTCTGAGGTCCAGAATTCGAATCCTTGGCATTCATATTTTTAGAGTCATATTAGAGTTAAATCCGACTAATTTTTCTTACGTTGGGATCTAAACCCTTTGGTAGAACTCAAAATTGGCTTAATTGGTCATCACAATCTAAAATTCTTTTCTTTTTCATGTGATTTGCTAGTGTTGAGGCTCAAAATGAAGATTTAAGTCACATTTTCCCTATCGGATGCCTACACACAAGGTAATTCTAATTCCTTGTAGTTTATTTTGTTTAATTTAAGAATGTGTTAAGTAATATGTGTTATTACAGTAGACTGCATGCTATTTTGAAGTGTCATGATTACTGCGAACTGATTTAGGTTCTAAATGATAAATTAGGAGTGTGAATTAGCTTATGGTAATCTGTTTTGATTGTTTAAGAGCATATCTAATTGTTAAGGTGTATTTTTATCTTATTAAGTGTCATATTATTACATGTTATATCACATAGTAGCATATTAAACCTAGAAATGAACTAAAAATGTGATGTTGGTCCTATTTAGCTTGAGTTTCATGAACAATAAGTTCTACTAAGGTTGGTTTAAGCTTACTATGAATCCTATGTAGCTTCGGAGCACTTCTAGTTTATGTGTTATGATGCTGGACATGTTAAAGTCATATCATGACTATTAGGACCCCTTAAAGGTTTAAAAATAGAAGAAATCACTTTGGTTTAACAAGTTGTACATGTCCAATGACTCTAGGGTTTGGTAGTTTAGTGGTGGTAGGGTCGTGGCACAAGACGAAATAATGGGGTTCTTGATTCCTCAGGTGGAATGGAAAATAAGATGGTTGAAGGCCGATTCGGGTGAAATGACTTAAAGGTGTGTTAAGGCGATTTGGGAATGTGTCTCGGAGGGGTCTTGCGGGACAGGATGGTGGTGGTGATTTGGTTTTTTGAGGAAACAACCTGATACCGCAAGTCTTGTCACTAACCAAGCAAGGGTGATCGAAACCTTATAAAAGATAGGTGGTTCTCCCAGAGAACCAAGTGACTCTCCTGGAGGATCAACTAAGAACTTACAATCCCGGATTGAAAGACTTAGCAAAGATGAGTAAACACTCAAGTTTTATATTCAACCACAACTGCTTCATAAAATATCCTAAGGGCTCCTTTTATAGTTGAGCAAGGACCTTTATATAAGGAAAACATAAAGACACAAACTAAGACTTAATCGACTAGGTGGGAAAGGGGGAGGGGAGGGGTCCTCGGCCGAGGGGAGCTTCACGTCCAAATACAATGTTTTAGAACATTATTTGATAGCTTCCATACACGGTTAGTTAGCACTTGAATGAGCTACTTGGAGTATGTTGATATGCATTCCCCTTGGTCGATTGGTAAGGAGAACAACTAGGCCAACCCCTCGGCTTCACCAAAATGCTTCCTTAATGAAATACACACACACGGTTTGTCCATCTTGAAAATCACATCTTCTAGATGGTGCATGATCCTCTTGTGACCGTGTACACACTTGTCCATGTCATCCCGGGATGAGGATTCTCTTGGCTTAGTCATCTTCCCCTTATTGAATGTGTCCTAGTATGTAGCTACGGGATATTACATTACTTTACTATGTCCTAAGTAAGTTAATCTAAGAACTTAAAGACAATAATTTAAAGGCAAGGTCTCGGCCAAGACCAACACACAAGACCGAATAAAATCTATCTTTTTGAGACAATCACATATTGTCTCCTACGCCATTCCATACTCCATACACTTTCAAGCTTCTAGCCGTGCGTTCATGATTCACCATTGGCATTTTTGGAGCTTTACTTTGTATCTCGAATTGAGGAATTATGTGTGGGCGTTGATTTACATCATTAATATTAACGTATAATCTATGTTTGTTAGACTACGACTATTATGAGGCGATCCGGAAGGGCAAGGCATATTGAGGGCTGATTGGTCATGGCGCCTTCTTGGCCTTGAGAAAGTCAATTTATTTTTAATTAGACTCTGATAGAAGTACATAATTAGTTATAAATATTGAGTGGTATTTGGCATATTTGGGGTCAAACCCAAGCGTTGTGACAAACATTTGGGTGCATACCGATGTTGAACTACGATGATGAGTGATTTGGGAAATTAACCTTAAGCTGATTTCGACTGCTGTTGATTGGGCTTGTCGCAATTATGTGGGTTCATCCCCATATTTTCTATTATTGTATTTATTCATCACACATGCTTTCGATATGATATATTGATTGTACTTGGACTATGTGTTATTTAATTCTTGAAAGCATGTGATATTCATCTCTTATATTTGGTTGCACCTTATTACATCCTGATTTTTTGCCTTGTATTGTCATTTACATTCATACACTCATGGTTCCGCTGATATTGATATGAGAGTGGTATGAAAATGTTGTGGGTCCAAGAGAACGGAAAGGTAAGAACACTTATGAGATTATTAGCAACATTGAGATGATGATGATACACGGCAGGACATGTTGCACACTTGCAACAGTAATTATTCAACCAAGAGTTGTCAAATTTCAAAGGAGTATATGGACTTCACGGGTCCTTCATGGGTGTGCAGTTCATAGAATTTGAACACCTATATACTGGAGATGAAAGGTACCTGGCATATGCATTATATTCATATCATACATTACTACATTCATAGAATTTGAACGCCTATATAGTAAAGATGAAAGGTCATTTATTGATCATGTGATACTTGAGTTATTGTCATTGAATTCTTCTAAAATTGGGGTAACTTGCATGATTATGAAACCTTATATAAACAAGGTGACCTGCTGATTCAGTGAACTATTATGTGAACAATGTGACTTATTTGGATTATCGAATCGGTTAATATAGGATTATTTGGTGTAAACTTGATATTTATCTCTAATTGCATATCATACGTAGTTGTCAGCCTATGATATCTACGAGGGTACGTTGTGTACTCATACTACATTGTTGCATTCTTTTTAGATGCAGATACATCGCCTTCCACCAGTTCAGGACTTCGTGACTAAGTCTGAGCCATCGGGCTTCCAATGTTCAGGGTGAGGATACATCCTTCCAGCATTGCCCTAGATGCTCCTATCTTTATTCCTATCGTTTACTATTGGAGATACACGTTCAGACAATTGCTACATTTAGCTTATGTTATCTTTATTTCAAACTTGTATTCAATTTAGAGCTCTTGTATTGTTGACAAGATTCTTGGGGTTGAACTTATGATTCTCAGACTTATTTCCGTATCATTTATTATGATCAGACATATTTATTAAGTATTTGTTATTCCACATTTCTTATTTTATCTTGTGTTGGATAATTAGGGAGTGGTTCGCCTACTAGTGGGAAAAGTGTAGGTGCCACTACGATTCCTAAGAGGGGTCGTGACAAAGTTGCTATCAGATCTTTAGGTTAAACAATCTTAAATACTAGAGTAATGTCTTGGAGAGTTTTGCGGATCGGTGCAGAGATGTATGTACTTATCTTTTCTTCTACTTGGAATCCATAAAGGGAGTGTGAAAGATTCATTCTTTGTCCCCAAGAAAAGCCAATACCTTTCCCATTATGTTGGTTTGGTCGAAACACCCTTGGTCACCAAGTAAACCCATACTCGTTCCCATTTGTTCCCACTAGGCCGAAATTGTCATGTAGTTTGTGTCATTTAGTTTGCCTTCTAGAATGGTCCATTTGCTACTATAAATAGGACCCTTAGGACCTTGTAAATATTAAGAGTTGATTGAGATATAAACTTGAGTTTTACTCATTTGCTAAGTTATTCAACTTGTGTGTTGTTTATCTTAGTTGGTTCTGTGTGAGCCAAACCCCTTAGTGTAAGTTGAAGCTAGGACTGTGTGACCTAGTTAAACCCAAGGTAAGGTTTCTCTTTGGTGTAAGTCTTGGTTAGTACTGTGTGACATAATCAATACCCAAGATCTAGGAACCCCCTTAGTGGTAAGCGAACGTTGGAACTATGTGGACCAATCTAGCCTAAGCTTCGGGTTACTAAAAGGGCTTCCGATCACCCTTACTTGGCTAGTTCACGAGAATTGCCCTTAGCAAACCCCGGTCTTGACCTTGTGGAATAGGTCACCTTATCCTTGGTGTCGACTCGGGTAGTAAATCCCCCGTGTCTCTATCCATGGGCTCATCATCCGCATCCCACTAAAACCACAACAACCAAACACTTAGCCAAAATCAAACCAACCAATACTTGGTATGTACTCGAACTTGCACCTCACATTCCATGTTCATTCCTCATCCGAACAACTTCATTTGTTCTTCCACTACATCCCACCAGACCCCATAAACATCCCCACCACCCACAAAGTTCCATCCAATCCCGACAACACTAAATAGTCTGCATAACACACCTTACCGACGACCTCACTGTTTCAATTTTGTTCTGTCACCTTGCGAACACCAAACAACCTAGTCTTGAACATCATCCTGACCCTCAACACATCTGTAACCAACCCACAAAATGCCTAAGTCTATTTCCAAGCACAACTACCCAATATAGCCACAAAATACCACCCTATCCGGCTAATTCGAGAACCCGAGATCTCAATCTTTGGCATCCAATTTCTGGTCAACCCAATTATCACTAACACCCGACCCACTTACACATCAACACCCCTCCTTACTTGCATCAGTTATACTTTACCTGGTAAGCCAGAGGCTGAGGCATTTGATACAGTTATCACTGGTATCATCTCAGTTTGTCATCGGTCTACTTCAGTGCTATTTGATCCAGGGTCTACGTTCTCTTATGTGTATGCCTATTTTTTTGCTGATTTGAATATATGGTGTGATATTCTTGATATCCTTATTCTAGAGGTATAATAATGATATCATGGAATTCGAGTGAAGTCAGTGCTTACATTCAAGGATCAGCTGTGAATGATATTTTAAGTATGATAAAATAGAAAGTTGGGTTTTTTTGCAAGGTTAAAGGTAGTCTTGATGGATAAAGTGAACAAGCGGTACTACTTGTTTAATTCTTGCCCGTTGAGGCTTCCATGAGGTTATAAGATAGGATACTTGATTACTCATTGTCTTTCGTACATTTCTTTTCTGTTTGAGGATGAATATTTATTTAATTGGTATCTGATATAATGATTTGTTTAATTGTTTAGGCATTTTACTCTTTGACCCAGTTGACCTTTCCCCTATCATTGTTAGAGTTTTTTTAGCTTGGGGATAGGTGGAGTGGTTCCTGAGAAAGTCGGGTGAATCTTGGTTGTTTTTTGAGGAAATTAGAAGCTTTCAAGTTGAATCAGTAAAAAAGTGTTGATCGATAGTTAACTTTTGGATAATGAGTCCTTTTTGAAGTTTTGTTGATTCATTTAGGTCCGCATTCTGACTCGTTACTTAGTAGAGTCATTAGTTCGAGTTTTGAATAGTTTGGGGTTGCATCGCACTCGTGTTTGAAGTTTCTAAGTTGCCTCTTTGGCCATAAAGATCACCTTATTGAGCAAACAACATTTGTTTTGTATTACGATTAAACCTTTGATACGTATCATAATTAATAAGTTGTACCAAAAAGAATCGTCAAGTTTCAACATCGTATGAGGGAGTTATACCCATTTTAGTATCATAGAGGATTGTTGTTTCTGGTGTGGCCGTTGAAGTGGAAATTAGGCCGCTAGAGCAAAAAATTGGCTGCCACAGTAGAAATTCCAGAGCGGAAAATTAGCTACCAAAGCAAAAATGCTGGACCAAAATGTCATTTTTAAACCTATCCTTTTCCAACTTCGAACCCCATTCTTCATAATTTATTTCATTGATCTAGCATCTCATTAGAAGGGGAAATTGGAGGGTTTCTCAAGATCGATCATTGGGGTAAGTTCCCTAACTTCATTTTATGATTCCATCTTAGATTATTCAATGTTTTCATGGTGGGAATCTTGTTTTGAAAGAGGGTTTTATGATTAAAACCCCTAGGTTAGTAAATTGATTTCCTTAACAAATCTTTGGTGCTTGGAGGTATAATTTCATCTCTTTAGTTATCATTATCAATTAAGTCTTCTATCCTAGTGTAAATCATATTTGGGGAAGAGAATGTCATAAGCTTCCATGCTAGAATAAGAGAACTAGAATTATAAAATTGGGGATTGTATATTGATTAAATAATTATGATATTGTAAACTAGTGTTGATTAATCATAGATAATGATGTTTTGATGGTTAATTTGATAATAGAAACCCTTTTTAATTTGGGGGAAAACCTAGGGTTTGGAATTGGGACTTTTTTGCCTAATGTTGAAATTGAAGGTCCAATCGGGTTTAGTTTTCAGATGAACTTAAGGATATGATTATTTAGTATCTTATAATACTTTTAGGGCAATAAAGTTTGGATTTTGCTACCGTGTGCCTGGGGTCAATTTTGGGATGAATCATTGTATTATTTGAAATGACTAAGTCATTATGTTTGTAATAGATTACGTTTAACGTTGAATCTATAGATGTTAGACAATGAGTATTATGAGGTGCTTTGAAAGGGCAAGGCCTGCGTTGATGGTTGACGGTTCATGACTTCTTCTCGGCTCTGAGGTAGGCTACGATATCTCTTTTGTAGACATCAATAGAAGTACACAATAGTTCTATATATTGAGGGGTATTGAGAGTGTTTGGAGGACCCACCGTAGTGGTTGTGATGAATGCTTGGGTGGGTACCGGTGTTAAACTGTGATGCTGAGTGATTTGGGGAATTAGCCTTAAGTTGATTCCGACTGTTGTTGTTTGGCTTGTCGTCATTTTGTAGGCTCGCCGCCATACTTGATATTGTGTTTAATAATCACACAACTTTCGATATGATATCCTAAATTATGTGTTAATGACTTTCTGAAAGCATGTAATATTCATCTCTACACTTGATTACATCTAATACATTCTGATTACTTGCCTTGGATTATCAGTTGCATTCATACACTCATGGTTCTGATGATATTGAAATGCGAGTGGTATGGAAATATTATGGGTCCAATGTGACCGGAAAGGTATGTTGTTCTATGAGATGGTTGGAAATGCTGAGATGATGATTATACACAGAGGGCCAGGTTGTATGGCTGCAACAGATGTTATTACAGCCATCAATTGGGATCCATTGAGAAATTTCGGATGAGTCTATGTACTTTGCGTAACCCCCATGGGTGTGCAATTCATAAAATTTGAACACTTGTATATAGGAGGGTAAAGGTACCTTGCATTTGCATTGCATTCATGTCATACATACATTTATACATTGATTACATGTTGATTGGTAATGTGATTGGAATGATTATTGTGTCACAACCCAAATCGGAGGGCCATGAGGGTCACATGGGCCTTACTTGCCGAACACCACTAGACATAAATTCAACTCATAATCATATATAAGAATGGGCCACGAGGGCCATCACGAGGTAAAATACTGACTCATGTAAATAATAAGTTGAAAAGGTGAAAGCCGACAAGGCATATATGTACATACATAGATGTTGGACATGACCATACGAGCCGACAAGGCTACCATAAATGACAATACAATAAAAATATAGGTCGAGGAGGCCACATAATGTCTGACTGCATCATAACTATTTACAAGCCTCGACTGGAGTACGTAATATCATAAGGTCGGGACAGGGCCCCGCCATACCCATATGCATATCAAAAATATTATACCAATACTAGACTACAACTCTGGAACAAATAGAGTGGTCCAATATGAGCTAAATAGGCAACCTACTGGTGCGGTCCGTCACCCTGTCTACCTGAACCTGCAGGCATGAAATGCATCATCCCCTAGGCAAAAGGGGCGTCAGTACAAATAATGTACTGAGTATGTAAGGCATGAAGAATAGCATAATAGAGGCATGAAGGTAACCTAAGACAAGAAGTAACCAACCTGTATAGAATGCCTCTGAGGGACATAATATGCCTATGTATCGTACAAGTGTGTACATAATGCCTGGTTGTACATATACATATGCATATATAACGCCATCAAGCCTCTATGAACATCCCATCATATCATATCAGTCTCTGTAGGAATAATCTTTATCATATACCAGCTGATCAGGTGGTGATGCGTATATAATGTCATAACCTTTCCCATACCCCATATACATATCATATAACATATATAACGCTTGTGCGGTCATGGTATATACAAATAAAAAAATGCATGAATGATACTACGACACTCTGAGTCTATCGGAGTAACATAAGATCGTTCCACCTCTGATTAACATTATGGAACTAACATCATCAACATAACTTACTTTGAAGAATAAACAAGCCATAAGATAAGATCACTATCATTATATAGAAGTCTAGAACATCAGCCTCTAACATATCTAAGAATGAAGCCATTATGCATATTGTTCATTTACGTTCATTTCATTCTAATCATGCCAAAAGAAGGAAGAGTAGCCTTAACATACCATTGTTGCTAATGACTCCACATATTGCATGTAGTACTTCAACCTACATCAGGTATTAGAACTATGGTTAATATCATGGAAGGACTCAAAACAGATTTCCAAGCTAGTAGCTCTCTTACGAAAAATTGGGCAGAACTTCACCTACATTCCCTTACTTCCCGAAATTTAAAACAGCACCAAACAATAATTTAACAATATTAATAATAAATCCCATTTATTAAGCCCCTTAACAACGTAAGAAAAAATCTGACAATTCAAACAATAGTATAATGAGCGGCAGGCTTGGTTTACAACATCATACCACACTGCTCCCTCCTTCTAAGACATGGAACTATATCAACAATACATATATAAGTTCCCGCCGCTATAAATAAGTAAGGACATAGCTAAAAAATCAGCTTTATACATAGTCCAATATGGCACAACAACCAACAAGCTACAAGCTCGGTTCTAACTAGGAAACAACAAGTCACCACCTTCTTCTTTTTTCCAAATCCAGAAACACAACATCAAGAACACGAGAACAATTTTAATAACATCATACTCAATCTACTCCATAATTTCTAGCCAAAAACATAGCTCACAAACCCCTCAAAACAGTCCATACGCCACAAGCACCTCAACTTACAACTTTCAAACTTTATTTCACAAGTTCTTAATCAAACAACACTTTAAAGACTTTATTAAACTCTTAATCTATGAAGAAGAGGGTGAGTCTTACCTTACATGCACGAAAAAATTCCCCCTTAACCTTACTTTAGCTTGAAGTAACCTCCATCTCACCACCACAAGAGATGAACAAGCTTCCTCTTACACTTCTATGATCTTAAAGGGATAAAGCACTTTGATTTCTTGTCGAACTTTACTTAGATGATAGGGAGATGTCTTTCGAGTATTTGGGAGATGCTTAGGATCTGTAATAGTAAGAAATTAGGTCCCAAAGACGTTCCACCATTTTAAATACAAAAGGATAAGTGTCCACCGCCTAACTGGGTCCCTTAGGGAGTTGCTTGTAGCGTTATCTTTAAACAAACATAACTGTTTGTAAGGAGCTCCAATTGATGAAAGGTTTGTTGTGTTAGAAAGTAGACTTACTGAACTTGAATATGCATAGGTTATGAGCCCCATAAATCCTTATACACTAAAAGATATACACCCAAAACGTTGGCCCAAAATCTTGTCAAGAATTCTGCCTACGTTTTCCTGAGTTTGGACAAACTTAATTCCATCGATTAGTTTAGCCCCGAATTCTTATGAGACTTACTTAACACTTGTTTAAAACCTTCCTCAACCTTGTAGAGGTATATTAACACCTCAGAGTCACGTTCACCTTAACTCATTTATAATTTCAAAGATGATCTCATTTCCGAGCTTATGTCAAGTTACTCATGATGAAACTTAGCATGTAAAATTACGGGATGTAACATCCTCCCCCTACCTAGGTACATTCTTCCTCGAACGTAGGGGTATACTTGAGGGAACTAACTATTATCGACTTTTTTGAGAATTTTGACAAAGTCTCCTCTATAATAATAACTATCCCAAACCTGCACGCAGCCCAGAAAAAAATATATATATACCTCACAGGGACAACATTAATCGACAACAATTTTGGCCCCACACAACCATAACTATATTAAAACATTACGAAGTTGTAGCTTACATCATTTACATACATCGATATCTCTCATTTATGTTGGATGTTTTGAACTCAAAGATCCTTTAATTATAAAACACTTCCGTAATATAGATATATGAAATATTGGATGCATAGACTCTAATTCGGAGGAACTCTAACTCGTAGCCCACTTGGCCTATTTCTCGAACAATTATGTACTACCCAATATACCTTTGGGCTAAGCTTGCATTTCTTACAAAATCTCATTATTGATGACATCCTCGAGAAGACCCAATCATTTACACAAACTCTAGATCTTAGCATCGCACATCCATAGGTGAACTCTAATGACTCTAGGTTGAATTTTTCTACAGCCTATTGGACCAAAATATGTCTAAGTAACTCTGATCCTCCTACGTCGTATTAATCGATAGAATATCTGCACTCCCGGCCATACAAGGCCTAATAAGGACTATCTTAATACTGGAATGATAACTGCTGATATATGAAAACTCATTGAGGGGTAAATGATCATCCCAATTCTCTTTGAAATCTAGTATATATGCCAGCGTATCTTCGAGCGTCTTAATCTTCTGTCTATTTATCTGTGGTGAAAACTACACCAGGTTTCTCTCATATTCCCAAACCTCTCTGGAAGGATACCTAGAAGTATACTGTAAACAGAGATCCTCTATCTGAAATAATGACATTAGAATGTCAAGAAGTCGCACAGTCTCCTTAATATAAAACATTGCATAATCCTCGACCGTGTGAATAGCTCTGTCTTGCAAGAAATGGATCAACTTTGTAACTGAATCTACCATCATTCATATGGAGTCGTATTTTTAATAAGAGTGGGGTAAACCCATACTAAACTTTATATTAACCATCTCTCATTTTCAAGTCAAGATCTCTATCCTTTGTACTAGGCCTCTGATCCTCTATCTTTACTTTCTGGTAGTTGGGACACTGTGCCACCAACTCGGCAATGCCCTTTTTCATGTAATCCTCCCCATATATATGTATATCCCTGATATCATGGTATATCTTTGATATCATGGTATATCTTTGTCAAACCAGGACGAGTAGAATAGAGGGAGTAATGTTCCTCCGCCACAATCTTGCCTCGTAGACCAGCTATATCTGGGTCGCACAATCAACTTCTATAGCGGGGAACTTCGTCTCTTTCAATATCACTAACTCCAGATCGTCATATTATTGTTTCTTTACCTCTTCTTACGTTCTAAATCCTAACTCCGCCCTCATCATAGTCCATTAATAGAACTCCCAATCTTGCTAACTAGAGGAGCTCTTTGGCTAACTTACTCTCTTCTCTGTCTCTACTTCTCTGTCTCTAGGTAAGACAAGTCACACATAAATCTCATCTTATGTTGCCCTGAAGGCTGTAACCTTATTCTGCTAAACTTTCTCTTTAAACTATATAAGGACAGAATCTGCAAACTGCTACTCTTTCACTTTTACCACTAAGGGTAATAGTTCCGAATAGTAACTTTGTTGTTATCTTAGTTCAATGCGTCTTTACCACTTTTGTGGGATACACTTACGTTATAATGTAGGTTCTGAGTCATTTCCCTCTCGAGGAGGGCTCTACTCAACTATATCATCTTAGCTCATCTTTACTTATTTCTCAATCTCAAGGACTTTTATTTTCTTTAAGAGGACTCGTGTATCTCTGTACTATCATGGCTCGGCCTAGCAGACACTGTTACTATTAATGGGGAAAATTTATCCCACATTCAACTATTTGTTCTTGAAGATAAACTGGAGGTTCTGATAGTTGTAAAAGATGTCACGCCATATCTCAAATGTGTGCTTACTATTGCCAATCCTATGTCATGGGTCAAAAATATTCTTTGGATTTCCTTACCATTATGAAGCACATATGATCTCATATCCTTATTCATTCTGAATATGTGCATTACAAATGCATCAACTCACCTCGGTCTCCACTATCCTGGAGTTCCTACATACATAGCCTCAAGTATCATTTTGGATTCTGATTTTGATTCTTTATTCAGCCAGCGTAGTTAATAAGAAGTTGTTGACGTGCTTTCTTATTGGATACATATCCATATTATGAAGGAATGAGAGTTATTGGTCAACTTTTTTTTTCATTGTAACCCACACTTTAAAACACTATACTCGGAGTAAATTCTCTCCTCCCTCATCTCTTAGCTAACATCTTTTATCAATATACTTTCAGACTGAAACTTTGTCATTCATATTAAGCTGCAAGCTCATTATTATATATCCTTGTAGGATCTTAGGCACTCTTAAACTACCCATAATTATTCTTAATCACTTTCACTTCCGTACTTATTCTGATAATATCAATTTTGTACACAACCTTTAAATGTTTGCATTATTCCTAGGCGTCATGCCCTTTTTAACTTTTGAACTGGTGTACACTATATCTTATTGATCATTACTCCTGTCTTAAATAGATGTTGAGGGTGACGATTATTGACTTGTAAAATAAAAATTCTAGGCACAAGAACCATTCTGTAATGTATACCTACTATATCGTCTAATGGCTCATCTGGCCTCTTGATTTACCTTTCATTCATTAGTTCTGAATAACCCCTCTTGGGTCTATACATTTCTATCTATTTATACTTCATTCTATTATTCTCTAAGCGTGATATATTGGGTGCTCTTACTGTCGATTAGCACCTCTAGCCAGGAGGTTGCTATTGTTACTTCCTTAACATTCATACTTGCACACCATTCTATATTCATAACGCTTTAATAGATTCTGGATACACAATCTTATTCATCTTGAAACTTTTTATTGTAACTCTTCTCACTTACTCAATCACTAGATCAACATGTGATTCTGGTTCAATATTTTTATCGTACTACCTCCTCTTTGGGAGGATGTCCACACTTGTGATCAAGAATTTTATTCCAGAGAAGTCATATCATTAACTCAATATCTTTCTCAGACTTACAACTTGTCTTAGAATAGGTCTCTCTTACCAGAGACATTGAATCCCTTACATGGATAGAATGCCCCGTATTCACAGTTGATGTGCTCAATCTCAGAAAATTTCATCCTTTACTCAAGACATTAGTCTTAGTGGGACTCTATTTTTGATAACCTTCAAAGGTTGCTCTTCTGCAGTTAAGTCCCTTACTGCCTAATTTCTTACCTTGTGATTTTCGTAATACTTGTTGTTATAATAACTCTCGACTTTCTAACTCATTTTATTTTCTACTTAGGCTTAGGGTACTTTCTAATATCGATACTTCATGATTCAGGGAGCTAAATCATCTTATTGGTATATTGTGTTGACGTCTGTCAATTCAAATGTCGTAATGGAGACTTAGTCTCATAACATATTCCTCTTCACAACTTAGTATTTACTTATTTTTTTCCTTCATTTTACTAAGCTACAAACTTGTCACAGTACCATACTTGATATTACCACTCCTTAGTCTATTCTCATATCTACTCGTGTGCCCTACTTGTCATTCTGGCAATCTTTTGTTAATCTCGTTATTTCTTATCTTATTCTAGATAACTCCAATGGAACATTCTTTAACTTTTAACTTTTTCCTCTTCGACTAGCCTTATTATCTAGGCACCTAATGTTCATTCTTTACTTCGAATAGGAACCTTACTAAGGGGAGTATTGCCTCATGTACAAATATTTCAATACTTGGCCCTCGAGCCTTCAAGATTCTTGAGGAGTCGTATCCGATTAACAGTTCCCGGTTACATCATGTATATATATATCCTCCAAAGAGATAATATCGACATATTCATACTATTATTTCGTACCGCCATTCAATTCTGATAATATGTCCAACACTAAGGATTACACCAACCCTTACTAGATCCCGAGATCTCACTTCTTTCAAAAATTATATCTATCAATGTCTGTAAATCATGAGCTGGAGTAGATACTACTCACTGTAATTCTACCACTGTTGGAAGTGGGATAACAATGCTTATATCATCCTTTCTAAATGCCAACCATTTTACAATCTTTTCTATTCAAACACTTGTACCTCTTTAGCTTTACTTTCTTTGCATTCTAAAACTCGTACTTTACCTTTTCAGGCTTTCATTACTTTCTCTATATATGAATGAGACAAATGCTCATGCTCTAAAAATTTAGCGTAATACTCATAGCTCTAGTGCATATAAGGATCTTTCATTTACTTTGTATGAGTATTAGATGGAAATTGAGTTCCTATGACTCAACTTTGTTGCACGATCTGGAATCAGAAAGCAGGGTAACCAATCCTAAATGCCCCATAGCCTCCTATTTATAAATGTCGTGCACAACACATCCATAAACAAGCCTCTACTAGACATGCCTTGTAGACTCCATAAGACACAACTTGCTTTGATACCATATTTGTCACAACCCAAACCGGAGGGCCATGATGGGCACCCGGGCCTTACTTGTCGAGCACCACTTGACATCAATACCTATAATGGGTTTACTTATCGAGCACCCGAAAGTCGTCACGAGGTAACATGTTGACTCATATAAATAATAAGTTGAAAATGTACAAGACCAACAAGGCATATATGTACGTACATAGATGTTGAACATGTCCGTACGAGCCGACAAGGCTACTATAGATGACTATAAAACAAAAACATAGGCCGAGGAGGCCACATAACATCTGACTGTATCATAACTGTCTACAAGCCTCTACTGGAGTACGCAACATCATAAGGTTGGGACAGGGCCCCGCCATACCCATATGCATATCGAAAATATTGATCCAAGACTAGACTGCAACTCTGAAATAAGTAGAGTGGTCCAATATGAGCTAAATAGGCAACCTACTGGTGTGGTCCGTCGCCCTGTCTACCTGAACCTGTGAGCATAAAATGGAGCATCCCCCAGGACAAAGGGGCGTCAGTGCGAATAATATACCCAGTATATAAGGCATGAAGAATAGCATAATAGAGGCATGAATGTAACCTAAGACAAGAAGTAACCAACCTGTACAAAATAACTTTGAGGGCCATAATATGCCTAAGTATCGTACAAGTGCGTACATAATGCATGATCATATATATACATATGCGTATATAATTCCATCAAGACTCTATGGGCATCCCATCATATCATATCGGCCTCTGTCGGTATCCCATTATATCATATCGGCCTCTGTGGGCATAATCATCATCATATACAAGCTGATCAGGTGGTGATGCGTATATAATGCCATAACCTTTCACATACCCCATATACATACCATATAATGTATATAACACCTGTGAATTCATGGTATATACATGTGTATATAATGCATGAACGATACTAAGACACTCTAAGTCTATCAGAGTGACATAAGGTCATTTCACCTCCGATTAACATTATGGAACTAACATCATCAACATAACATACTTTGAAGAATCAACAAGCCATAAGATATGATCAATATCATTATATAGAAGTCAAGAACATCAACCTCTAACATATCTAAGAATGGAGCCATTATGAATATTATTCATTTTATTCTAATCATGCCAAAAGAAGGAAAAGTAGCCTTAACATACCCTTGTTTCTAATGACTCCACATACTTCCTGTAGTACTTCAACCTACATCAACGTATTAGAACTATGGTTAATGCCATGAAAGGACTCAAAACACATTTTTAAGCTAGTAGCTCTCTTACGGAAAATCGGGCAGCACTTCCCCAAATTCAAAACAGCACCAAATAATAATATTAACAATATCAATAACCAATCCCATCCATTCAGCCCCTCAACAATGTAAAAAAAATTCCGACAATTCAAACAATAGTATAATGAGCGGCAGTCTCAGATTACAACATCATACCACACTGATCCCTCCTTCTAAGGCATGGAACTCTATCAACAATACATGTATAAGTTCCCACCTCTATAAATCAGTTAGGACAAAGCTAAAAATTAGCTTCATCGTAGACCAACATGGCACAACAACCAATAAGCTACAAGCTCGGTTCTAACTAGGAAACAATAAGTCACCACCTTCTCTTTTCTTCCAAATACAGCAACACAACATCAACAACACAAGAACAATGTTAATAACATCATACTCAAGCTACTCCATATATTTCTAGCCAAAAACATAGCTCACAAATCCCTCAAAATTGTCCATACGCCACAAAGACCTCAGCCTACAACATTCAAACTTTATTTCACAAGTTCTTAATCAAACAACACTTCAAAGACTTTATAAAACTCTTATATGTGAATAAAAGAGTGAGTCTTACCTTAGATATATGAATAACAGACCCCTTAACCTTACTTTAGCTTGAAGTAACCTCAATCTCACCACCACAAGAGATGAACAATCTTCCTCGTACACTTCTATGATCTCCAAGGGATAAAGCACTTTGATTTCTTGTGGAACTTTACTTAGATGATAGGGATACGTCTTGGGAGATTCTTAGGATCTGAAATGGTGAGAAATGAGGTCCCAAATACGTTCCAACATTTTAAATACAAAAGGATAAGTGTCCACTGCCTAAGTGGGTCCCTTAGGGAGTTGCTTGCAGCATTATCTTTAAAAAAACTTAATTGTTTGTAAGGTGCTCCGATTGATGAATGGTTTGTTGCGTTAGAAAGTAGACTCGCTGAACTTGAATATATATTGGTTATGTGCCCCATAAATCCTTAAACACTAAAAGATATACACCCAAAACGTTGGCCCAAAATCTTGTCAAGAGTTCTGCCTATGTTTTCCCGAGTTTGGACAAACTTAATTCCATCGATTAGTTTAGCCCCGAATTCTTATGAGACTTACTTAACACTTGTTTAAAACCTTCCTTAACCTTGTAGAGGTATATTAACACCTCAGAGTCACGTTCACCTTAACTCATTTATAATTTCAAAATTGATTTCATTTCCGAGCTTATGTCAAGTTACTCATGATGAAACTTATCATGTAAAATTACAGGATGCATCATATTGGAACCTCGGTGATTTAATGATTAAATGAACTTGAATGATTGGATTGTTTTCCATGATTTGGATTGTTCTCTGTAAAATTATTTCTGTGGTTTACATATTTTTAGTCTAAGTATTCGATGACAATCTATTATTGTGGTCGGTGGTGTATATATATCAGAACTATCATGTAGGTCAAAAAGAGAACTATGTATGTATGTGTATTGCTTGGTGATTGATAGCATTTTTCAGTTAAGTGTCTAGTAAGAGCATGTTGAGGAGTCGTTGTTGTAGTTGTTAACTTGAGGGTGATGTATGTGTAGTTCCCCTCCTCAATCAAATGATGTACAATGTAGACTTCTACTCTAAGTATCATGAGGAAACTAGATAAATCATTATGTTCCATGCCCTTAAGTGTATGAAACTGTAATTGAGTCTAAGGGTTAGAGATAATAAAGGAGCTAATGTCGTTATGGTCATACTAATTTTAATACTCTTGGAAAGCATTCTTTAATGATGTTGTCTATTGAGTGTCAACTTGTCTATTGGATTTATTTAGTTGGGTAAGTGGAGGCAATAAGAACATGACCTAGGCAAAGTTTATGATCAGTAAATGTTCATTGTAGTATCCATGTGTGCTACATGAATTGAATGATACTCGACTATTATTGAACTATTATGTGAATAAGGTAACTTATGTGACTATTGAACTGCCTAGAATAGGACCTACTTAAGAGTTAACTTGATGTTTATTTCTATTATGTAACTTCTATCATCATCAGCCTATGATGCCTACGGGGGTATATTGTGTACTAATTCTACGCTTGCTACATATTTTACGTGGATGCAGGTATACAGTTGGTTCAGGTTGAAATTGGAGCACGTGGAGGTTAAGGTATGCCACTCATCCTATTAGCGTCCTTGTTCTTCATCTTAGTTAGATTGTCTCATTTATTCAAAACAGTAGCTAGTTGTATTTGTTTATCTATTGCATTCTTAGAGTCCTTGTACAAGTCAAATCAGGTTTTAGGTAAGTGTTTGTAAAGGAATTTGACATTTAGTAATTTGAATAATAATTGTTATATCTTTTTAATTTATTCATATATATTCCACAATGTTTTAATTTGTGTTAAAGGATTTTGGGGATGGTTCGCCCACAGTGGGATCGTGTAGGTTCCACAACAACGCTCGTGATTTGGGTCATGACAGCAGATGAAAATTCATCCCCTATTTCGTGTCTAACAACAAGTAACACCCTTGCTATCCAAACATTGCAAAAATATAAAAGTTAGTGAAAGAGCTTACTAATTTGTTAACTGCGAAAGAGTTGTTTGGTGCCTTCATATTCTTCAACGAGTGGTGGGTGGGGGAGAGGGAAGGAGATGGATAGCCTTGAGTTTGGGAGTGGTTTGAGGTATTTTACTTTCTGATGAGGTTTAGAGGTTTTTACTCATGGGAAGGAAGTTTTGGAGAGTGGGGAAAGTGTTTGAACTTCTGCCTTTTCTTATCCTCTTCTATTACACTGTTCCCGCCTTTATGGAATTAGTCTTCTTGTGCTTTAGTGCCTCTACGAGGCTTAGTCTTGAGACTGTGGCCGCGTCGGCATAATTTTCCCTGCTTCTGTGAAGCCACCACTACGATTACACTTCTGCAATAGAAGACTGTTGACTTAAAACCGTTTATGCGATTTATCATGCTGCTTGGCGATCTTACACCTGCTGAGTTATCTGCAGACTTGCGGTACTTATTAATGACCGCTCAGAGTTTATGTTGTATGTATGCATGAAGTATAATCGATGCCACATTTTATGCAATCATTTTATAAGATAGTATGAGCCATCTTTGCCCTTCCACTAAGTTCACTCAGCGTAGTGTTACATAAGATCCACTAGGGTAGTCGATGGGTTACCTTGCGAATATTGAGATTTTTGGTGGGAATAATGCCTGATATTTTATGATATCCATCTATATATGCATCCCCAATGGATATAGATGATGCCTTCTGACTATTCCTTCAGATTTGTTGAAGCCTGGTGTTATGCATTTTCTTCTAGACCATCTTCTTCCCTTTGTGTTCTAGCAATTCAAGGACGACGTTTGTTTAATTGGTATCTGATGTAAAGATCCCCTCGATCATTTTGCCTTCCCGCCTTGTCTCGATCAATTTCTATCTATTATTAACTCTAAATTCGACATTGGGAATGTTATGGATGAACCAAACGTTCGGGTACCACACTGTGAGTCTCATTTCATTTTTGTGACTATTGTATAGGATGAGTCGCTAACTATAATTAGGTGCTAATTGGTAATATTATGGTTCATCGAGTCATAAGATTGTTACGTAAAGAGTTTATGGGATACGTGTGGATCCGACCAGGTAGAATGTTCGCGGGAAATTTGTAGAATATATGACAAGATCAGTGAAAGTGCTCATTTTAGGACTGGATGAACCCGCCTGGGCATCTTATTACGCATAACGGTAGAGATTCCTCGGTGAGTTTCATTCACAGATGCGATGGTACATGAAATTGAGTAGGTCCGCTTTGGCAGATGTTTACACATGCTAGCGGAGCCACACCTGTGGCCGCTCTTTTGCTTCTATGACTTATCAGAGGGTTTAATGAGGCTTTTTTAGCGAATATCATTTTAGTTGAGGTAGGCCACTTCAGCGGAGGATGGTCCGCAGTGGCAGCGATGACAGTAATCAGACTTCTTTAAAATCCATCTTCCACATTTCGAAGTCCCCATTTAGCAAGTGAGCGATTGGAGCTAAGAGCTGGCTGGGGACCTCCTTTCTAGTGGACCATTCCTCCTACACTATTGGGTAATCACTAAACCCATTATTTATGATTAGTAATTGATTAATATTATTATATCCATGGTATTTAATTTGTTCATAGGGTAGGAGCATGACTAGGGCTAGTTAAATATTTCAATATGGGTTCTTATGTAATGACTTATCAAGATGAAAACATTATTAATGTGTGTGACTTGAAAATTAGTTTATATCTCGTAAAAGACTATAGTTTTGGAGTATGAACTCTCTATTGTAACAATGCCTATTGATTGATGAAATTAAGAGTTTTATGGGAAAAAGAAGCCCTTTTTCCAGTGATTTATCAAACTAGAGACTATGGTAGATAAAATTTCTAATCTTGTAAATTCGTTACCACTTAGGCTTTGGGAATAATTTCTTAATTCAAGTTCACTTTTTACACTTGTGGGATCGGGGTCGGGTAGGGATCACTCTTATAGATGTTGAAAGTAGAGTGGTATGCAGATGTTGTGGATCCAATGAGATCGGAAAGGTAAGGATGATCGTATGAGATGGCTGAAACACTGAGATGATGGAAATGATTGATACAACTCGAAACGAGTTCTGAACTCTAGCTAGATAAGTGTGTTGAATTTCATCTAGCTAGAAGTGGTATATGGATAGTGTTGTCACGATTCATATAATTTGAATGTGTGTATATTGGATTGTGGAAAGGTACCTTGTATTTCATTTGCATTCATATCATACATTGATTCAGTTAAGTTGCAATATGATTGGATGGTTTTGAGTGAATTTAATTAACTAGATTAAACTGGATTGGTTGCCATGACTTTGTTTATTTCCTATGAATTAGGTTTTGTTGGTTGTAAATTGATAAGTCGGAGTTATTAATGTTGAACTGCTTTTGTCGTCAGTGGTTTCTAGTCGTCAGTAATATCATTAAAATCAAGGGAATATTATGTGTGCCTTTGTATTGCTTGGTGATATGTAGCATTAACTGCTAGAGTGTCTAGTAAGGAATTGTGAGGTGATGTTGTAATTACCGACTTGTATGCCCTGCATGTGATAATTTCCTTCCTTAATTAAGGAATATACGGTGTAAACTTTTACTTAAGTATGATGAGGATGTTAAATGCACTAATATGTGTCATGTTATTAAATGTATGAAACCGTAATCAAGTCTAGGACTTAAAGATAATAAGAAGTTAGTATTGTTATGGTGAGGCCATTTGTAATGTTCTTAAAAAGAGTTGTTTGGTGATGTTGTAAATTATGTGCCAATCTGTCTTAATTCGCTTGTTAACTTGGGTAGGTGATGCTAAATTAATATGACTTAGACAGAGGTTAATGATAAGCGGGTATTACTTGTAAGATCCATGTGTGTAATATGGATTGGATTGTACTTAATTGTGGATTAAACTCTTATGTGAACAATGTGACTTATGTGATTCATTGATATGTGTAGAGTAGGACTATGTGAGAGTCAACTTGATATTTACATTAGTTACTTATCTTCCATTGATGTTGGTTGCAGCTTGGAGCACGGGAACTTTAAGGTAGGCCAACCATTCTTGACACCCTTATTCTTCATCTAGACAGACCACCCTTATTCATTCAAGGCGGTGTTGTTTATTCTTTATTTCATTGTATCTCGTTGTACAAGTTAGACCATGTTTTGGGAGAACGTGTTTTAAGGTTTTAACAATATTGTGATGACATCTAAGATATTTGATATATTATGTACTTCTTATTTACTTCTGCAAAGTTTTATAATGATGTTTGTATAAGGTTTTTAGAATGGTTCGCCTACCGCAGGGATAGTGTAGATGTCACCACGACGCTCGTGATTTGGGTCATGATAGGGAACCTCAGAAAATATTCTTGGGTTTCTGATTACTCAAGATACATTAATTGGATCTGTCCTATTGCATATAGAGTAAAGTAAATGGGTAGTACCTTATGTGTGGTGGTGGTATGGTGGAGAAAGGACAAGGCCTATTAAGAGCCTTGACTAAAAAGAGCACACACATACTGAGAGAAAGCCCATCGTCTGAAAAAATGCAAATTCCGACAAGATGTGATGTCAAGGAGAGAGGAGGAGGGGTGAGTGTGGTGGCTAGGGTTTGAGACCCTTAGCCGATATGTTGTAAAATGAAAGGGTAAGGGCGTAATGCCCTCTTTAAAAGATAATTGGGTTGGGTCTAGTCCTTTTTGTACTGGGCCTGGGTGAAAATAAAAGAAAGAACAAAATCAAAATTAAATAAAGTTGTTGGGGTTTTGGGGTTTGATTTCGCAAATGTGGCCACAAAAATAATTTAAAAATGGCCACGCATGTTTCAATTTTAACCAAATCTGTTGAATTGTTTTAAATTATAGCGTAATTGAAACATAATTTAAAAAGACCCTTTTCAAATATATCCAAAAATACCAAAATATTTTAAAATCTATCAAAATTAACAATGGCCCTCTCGGTTGTGTTTGTATTATGGCCTTTCGGCAGTTTGTATGAGTGAATGAATGGCCCTCTCAGTATTTTTGTTTTAATAAATGGGCATCTCGACAGTTTGTATGAATGACCCTCTCGGCAGTTTATATGAATGGTCCTCTCGGCAGTTTGTATGAATGAATGAATAGCCCTTTCAACATTATTTGTATGAATGACCTTCTCAACATTTTGTATGAGTGAATGAATGGCCCTCTCAGCATTTTTGTTTGAATGAATGGACATCTCGGTGGATTGTATCAATGGCCCTCTTGGCGGATTGTATGAATGAATTTACGACCCTCTCGGCATGCAAGAAATGACAAATATGACCCTCTCGGCTGGATTGTCTTTATTTCGTCCTTTGCATAGGTTATGACCTTTTCGGTCAGATTTCCATTTTATGTATTTGTTTGTTCTGACCCTCTCATTCGGATTGCCATTTTATCCATTTGTTAGTTGTGACCTTCTCGGTCAAATTTCCATTTTGTCTGTTTGTTGGTTGTGTCCCTCTCGGTCAGATTATCTTTTCGTCCATTCATTGTAGGCATTGACTCTTTCGTTCAGATTGCCCTTTATTCATTCATTGTGGGCGGTGACCCTCTCGGTCAGATTTCCCTTTGTTCATTTATATAGCCCTTTTGACTTGATTGTATCGCCCTTGTGGCGCTTTGACCTTCGGTGCCTCTTGGTCAGATTGTGTCACCATTGCGGTGCTTTGACGGGTTGGAGATCCTATCGATCTGTTGCTTTTGTCGTGTTTGACGTCAGGCATAAATGGGTTTGTCAAATAAGCTGCCACCCTCCCGATGACATATTAGAACCTACATCGACAGAAAAGTTTGTCAGTTTTAATGAGGTTACCTAGTGTCATCGATTCTTCGGCTATCCTCTCATTGTGTTAAGGCTTTCGCTCCATCCTGACTTCTAACTTGGTAGCACGAAGAGATGAAGTTTTTGAAATATGGTAAAATTAATTTAAAACATGTTATTCAGAAAAAGATAAATGAGTATATTAAAAAAATTATATTAGTGTCACGACATGCGCGTTCGGATTAAGACTCTTTTCTAACTCTCGCGGTGTCATGTCTTGGCTTTTGCCCCTGCGGAATTTTTGAGATTGTACTGTCGAACTCTCGTGCCAGCTCATGACAAAGGAATTTTCGGGATCCTCTCGAAAATTCTACGCCAATTTGCAAGGTCCTTTTTGATTGATATGTTTTGAACTTTGTTGAAAGCAATTTTTGAGATCTAAAAAAATTGCTCTAGTTTTAATATTGTTTAGATAATCATTTTGCATTGATTCTAAATTTGGGAATTTTTGAGATCTTCTCAAAAATTCTGGCCCTGTGGCTTCCTAAAGGTTTCTTTATTTTTTCTGTTGGTGGACTGAGCTCAGAGAAGGCCTACGTATCCTGTCGTAGCAAGAGTTAAGTCGAACGTAGTTCCGAATAAAAATAATTGATTTTTTCTAATAAAGTGACCGAAACCTAAATGGATTGCCTACGTATCCTACCTTGAGAAATTAGGTCATGGCGTAGTTCATATTATATAGAAATGTCATTTGGATTTTCTTTTTATTACAAGGAAAAAGATTGAAACGGATAGTTATTTCTCTACGTATCTCTACCATAATAGATAGGTCTTGGTGTAGTGATTACAAGTAAAGACAATGCGATTAAAAATTGAAAATGCGATCTCATACGTAATATCTCTTGATTGCGTCGGAATTGATAGCTTTGGGCCACTCTTGACCATCTATTTCTTCTAATATCACTACTCCTCTAGAGAGTACCTTGAGGACCATGTACGACCCTTTCCAATTTGGTGCAAATGTTCCTTTGTACTCATATTAGTGGGGAAATACCTTCTTGAGTACCAGTTGTCCCACTAGGAAATGTAGGATCCTGACTCGTTTCTTGAAAGCTTGGGTCATTATTTGTTGATATAGTTGCTTGTGGCATACGATGATCATTCGTTTTTAGTCAATTAGGGTCAATTGCTCATATCACTTCCTGACCCATTCTACATTTTCCAATTCTACTTCCTGAATAATCTGAAGTGACAGTATCTTAACCTTAGCCGGAATGACTATTTTTGGGACGTAAACAAGCAAGTACAATATGGCTCCTGTTGAAGTTATGCTTGTTGTTCCTTACCCCAGCAATGCATAAGGCAGCTATTCGTGCGAACCTTTTTAGTTAGTTGTCATCTTTCACAGTATCCTTTTGATATTCTTATTGGCGGCTTCTACAACTCCATTCATATGTGTCATATATGTCGTGGAGTTCTGATGGGTTATACGGAATTAATCACAGATATCCTTCATCAGATGACTGTTAACATTTGCTTTATTGTCTGTTATAATGGATTGTGGAATGCCGAATCGGTAGATGACGTTGTTCTTTACAAAATCGATTACCACTTTATTCCTCACTGACATATATGAGGTGGCTTTGACCCATTCGGTGAAGCAGTCTATGGCGACCAGGATAAAATGATATCCATTAGAAGTTGTTGGCTCAATAGGTCCAATGACGTCCATACCCAAGCAATGAACAACCACAGTGAACTCATGGCGTTGAGATTGTTTGGTGGGACTCTGATCATATCTCAATGTATTTGGCACTAGTGACATCTTTGCACAAATCTTGCGCAATCAGTCTCCATAGTCATTTAATACTACTTAGTTCATAAAATCTTTTTTCTAGGACAAACTCATTCATATGAGGTCCACAGGCCCCAGCGTGCACGTCTTCTAATAGCTTGGTGCCTTTGTTGCATCGACACATTTAAGTAGACCAAAATCAAACATTCTCATATAGAGTGTATCCTTGCTTAGAAAGAAACTTTTGGACATTATTAGGAGGGACTTCTTCTGATTGCTTGTAGTGCTCTCGGGATATTCTCCATTTTCAATGTAAGCTTTCAGATCGGCATACCATGGCTTCCCATCAGGCTCTGCGTCTACATGAGAACAATAAGCATGCTCTTCCTTTAGATTTATCTAAGTGGGTTGATATGTCTACTTTTGGGGTGTTATATCATGAAAGCTATAGTAGAGAGAGCATCTGAGTTACGCTCTTGGCGTGTGCTTGAACACAATATTCTTAAACCTATTGCTCAATATTTGGATGAATCTGATGTATGGCAGGATCTTGGCATTCTTTTTTCCCTATTCTCCTTGTGCCTGGTTAATTAGAAGGTCTGAATCACCTATCACCATAACTCATCAATGTATTTGTCTAGCGCCATCCAAAGACCCAAAATTCAAGCTTCATAGTCTGCCATGTTGTTAGTGATGTGAGCTTGGTGGTTATTGGATAGTGGTTCCCTATTTCTGATACCAACACTACTCCGATTCCTGAACCTTGATAATTAACCGCACTATCGAAGAACATTCTCCAACCTGAATAAGGTTTGTCCCCACCTTCGTCTATTATGAGCACTTCTTTATCGGGGAAGTATGTTCTGAGTGGCTCTGCATTATCATCCAGCGGACTTTTAGTGAGAAAATCAGCCAGTGCTTGCCCTCTCACATCTATCTGAACCACATACATGATATCAAATTAGCATAACAACATTTTCCATTTGGCTAGCTTTCCCACGGGCATAGGATGGCGGAAGATGTATTTCAACGGATCTATTTTGGAGATTAGGTGGGTAGTGTAGGACAATAGATAGTGTCTCAACGTTTGGACTATCCACGTCAATGCACAATATGTCTTTTCAACTAGGGTATATTGTGCTTCATAGGCTGTGAACTTCTTATTCTGGTAGTAGATGGCATGTTCTTTCTTTCCAACTCCATCGTGTTTTCCTAACACGCATCCAAAAGCATTGTTCGATACTGATAGTTACAACAGCAGGGGACTTCCTGGTCTTGGTGTAACCATAACGGAAGAACTGGAGAAATACCTCTTGATAATGTCAAATTCCTTTTTACATTTGTTGTTCCATTTTGTTGGCACGTCTTTCTTTAGCAGCTTGAGTATGGGCTCAACGATCACTATAGATTGAGTATGAAGTCACTGATATAATTCATCCTTCCCAGAAAACTCATGACATCCTTATTAGTCTGTGGATGGGGCAAATCATGTACTACTTTGGTTTTTGACGGATCTAGCTATATGCCTCTCTGGCTGACTATGAACACGAGTAGTTTTCTTGTAGGTACTCCAAATGCACACTTGTCCTGGTTCAACATCGAATTGTATTTCCGGAGTCTTTCAAAGAACTTCCGCAAGTGCATAATGTGGTTCGCACTTTCCCTCAATTTGATGATGACATTATCCACGTATACTTTAATTTCCTTGTGGATCATGTCATGAATGATGGTAGTCATGGATCTAATATAAGTAGCGCCAGTATTTTTGATATTGAACGACATTATCTGGTAGTGATACACTCCCCACGGTAAGATGAAAGTTGTTTTTTCTGCATCTTCCTTTTCCATTAGAACCTGATGATATTCGGCAAAACAATGGATGAATGACTGCAACTTGTGCTTGGAACAGATATCATTGAGCTTATGAATTATTTTGGAGTGAAAAGTTATCTTTAGGACTGGCCGTGTTGAAGTCCCGATAATCTACATATATTCTAGTTTTTCCGTCCTTTTTTGGTACCGACACAATATTGGCTAACAATGTGGGATACGAAGTTACCTCTACAACTCCTGACTCAATCTGCTTTTCAACCTAATCTTTAATTCACATTCACAGCTCGGTCTTGAACTGTATGGCATGATATTCTTCTTTACTGGTGTGAAACCAGGATTGATTGGCAAGTCTATGTGTTATTATATATGTACTCAGGTCGAGCATATCAGCGTATAACCATGAAAAGATATCCACATATTCTTTCAGCAAATCAATCAACTCTTCTTTCTGAGGTGACCCTAAGTGCGCACTGATCCGCGTCTCCTTGACCAACCCTTCACATCCCAAGTTGATCACTTCAGTTTCATCCAGGTTAGGTTTCTATTCATTCTCGATGTGTTATGTTTCCTCTATGATACCTTTTGGTATCATTGTTTCCTTATTGTATTCCTTGTACCCGTCTTCTTTTCCAATACTTGACTCACTGGTTTAGAGATACAGCATGACATTAAGAGTTGGTTTATTGTTATTACTGAAAAGTTGGCAAAGTGTGATTAGTAATACAAAGTTAAAAACAATTAAAACATAATTTTGATAAACCAACGCTTTTATTTATTTGCAAAAATAAATACAAACTATGGTCCTGACTCGAATCAACATCGAGTCACTTCCAAGTTTTTTCAACAAATATTATGGGAAAAACAATTAAAGTTTGAGTAATCAGTCCTCGGCTGAACTACACTATTTTTTCAAAACTTGAAAATTTCATTATTGCCATCAAGGAACCAGGAATGGAGTGGAAGTTCAGTTCGAAAACAGCTCGCCTGGGTTGGCATTGCGAATGGTGTGCATCTCAGCGCATTCTTCAAGGACCACCAGACATTCTTCCTCTTGGAAGAACATCCTTATCCCTTCTTCGGCATCATCTGTATTCAACATCGACATCCTTACTAGGAATGACTAGTACAGGTTCAGAATTGGCTTTCGCAACTTTAGTGAATCCTTCTTCCTTTTGTCTTCTTCAGAGGCCTCTTCAGAACTGGAAGCATATCCGATACAGTAATGGGAATAGTTTCTAGGGATAACGATTGGTACTGTTATAACGTGTAAATACCTCTTGAGACCTTTTCCTAGCTTAAAGCTATTCTGCATCATTGTGAAGGCAACCATTTTATATGCCGATGGCATTGGTATCTATGCCATGACTTCTTCATACGCGATCCCTAACAGTTCAACCATGTGAAAGTTTGTTCCTTTATGAGTTTCTTCAATTATCAAAAGAGAGTTTTGGGGTAAACGTGGATGCTTCATTCGCCATGTATTATAACATGATGCCCTTCCCAAACAAATTTAAGGATTGATACAACAATGACGGTACGGTTCCGGCCGCATGAATTTGAGCCTTCCTAGCAGCAAGTTGTAGTTGGTGGCAATAGACATGAGTTGGAACTCAGTGGTGATTTCGGCAGGTCCCATTTAGATACAATGGTCGACCTCTCCAACAGGATAACATTGAGCTCCATCAAATGCCCTCACATTTGTATAACTCTATCTTATCATTCTCACATTGTAACCCAGCTATTCCAATCTGAATTTTTGGAAAATATTACTAGCCCCGTTATCTATGAGGACTCGTGCTATGATCTTGCCTCTGCACTCAACGGTGATGTACAATGCTTTGTTATTCATTATCCCCTCCTTGGTCAACTCTTCTTGATTTAATGATATCTGATGGTCCCCTATGACGTGAGCCACTATGTTGGACAAGCTTTCACTAATTGTGCTTGTGGGAACATGTGCCTAGTCTAGCACATTTATCAATGTTAGGTGGTGTTAGGAGGAACTCAATAATAATTCAAGCACTGATATATAAGTCGGTGTCTTTTTTAGGTGCTCGACAATAAAATACTATTTTAGTTGCATTTTTTGCTAGAATTCCTCGTCCTTACCCTATGTGATTGGCCTTCTTTGGTTGTTGTCTTTCTAGCCTCCCCCTTGGGCTAATTCTTCAGGCATGTCATTCCCATGATCTGGTTATGGCATGGGCAGTAGCATCCTCGATGATTATTTTTTTTCTGGGTGGCTTTGTGACGCATGGAGCTACTTGCGTTATTACGAGCGTGGGAATCAATATTTTGAATTTAGGGTGCTCTTGGCACTCTTTGATCGAGAGTTTCGATGGGTGCTGGACTTAAAGGATTACAGAACGTCCAGTCTTCTTCCCTTTCGATCATATGGATGGTAGCACCTCCATGGTTGTGCAGCGGATTTGTGTTCACATTGGGAGTGGATGTTTGCAAGATACTCTCCCTTCTATCGATCAAGTCCTAAATTTTATGCTTCATATCAATGCAATCTTCAGTGCTATGTTCAGCCCCTAAAAAATGATAGGCGCATGTTTGGTCAGCCCTATAGAAGTGATTTCCTGGATCAACTTGCTTTGGTGGTACTATTTGGATCATACTAGTGGCACTCAACCTTTTAAATAGTCGAGTCCATGTTTCCAGCAAAGGTGTGAACGTCCTGGCTGGTTTTTTTTCAAACTTTGGATGTGGTGAATAATATGAGCCTAGAGGTGGTTGGTTTTGATAGTTTAGGGCTTCGTAATTTTGTGGTGGTTGGGGAGCGGGTGCTGGGGTTTGATAAACCGGAGAGGCCATTTATGGGCTAGGTGGAGGACTTTGGAAGATTGAAGGTGTTTGGTAGCTTGGTTGGGCATAATAAATAGGGACTGGGCTATATGGTGGGGTTAAGTACCTGCTAATGGGAGGTGGTTGATACACTTCCATGGGCGAGCGGGACTCTTCCGTTCTCTTTGTTTTGTGCCTAGATGAGTTGGTTACATTCGCCACGTCCTCTTTTTTCTTTCATACCCCCGATGTGGTGTTTGACTGAGAACCTCTGTCGGTTTCACTAGTAATCTTTCTGGGTTTGAGGCCACCTTCTATGACTTCTCCCATCTCGACTAGTTTTGAGAATGGCCGCTCGGACATAGAGAGCATTCTATCATAACAGTCCTATTCTTGGAATCGAATAAAAGCAACGACCAATTCTTTTTCCGTCATAGGTGATTCTACTTGAGCAGCTTCCTCTCTCCACCTTCTTGCGTATTCCTAATAATTCTCTGTAGATTTTTTCTTGCTATTTTGCAAGTGGTACTGGTCAGGCACGGTTTCAACATTGAATCAATATCGTTCCATGAAAGATTCGGCCATATCCTCCCAAGTAATCCACGACGCATGTCTTGCACAACAAATTATTTGAAGGCTTTTCCGGTTAAACTTTGGCTAAACAACCTCATAATTAGGGGGGATTATTTTTGAATCCTACCAATTGTTCATAGTATGCCCGCAGAAGAGCTCTCATGTTTCTCGACCCATTTAAACTTTCAAACTTAGGCACTTTAAAGCCCTTAGGCAGGTCCAGCACTTGGTGTATGCAAATATCGTCATAACTTAGTCCAATAGCTTTCCTAGCGGCGTACGTAGTGTTCGCGACCATTTCTTTCAACTTTTGCTACAAATCTTTAGTTATTTCCAGTTTTATTCATTTTGTAGGCTTACTCTGCTCGGCTTTCAAGGCCTTCTCCATCTCTTTGTAGTGATCCAGCTCGTCGTAATCTAGATAGAGGTTCTTTTGAGTGACTGGGGTGTGGAATGACATATTTGGACAGAATGAGTAGTTCCAAGTATTTTAGTGGTATTAGTAGGTAGAGGAGTATCATATGAAGTGCCCATGTGGTGCAGGTTAGAAGTAGATGGATTGTGGGTGAACAGATCAGTCCTCGTAGGGTAGTTTGGGAATTGTTTCGGCATTAGAGAGGATAAAGATGGAAAAGGTAGTGGATGCCTTCTTTCCTCAGATTGCTTCTCTCTTTCAGCATGTGCCTTCTGCATCTTCGTAGTCTTTTCCTGGAGATCCTTCACTTTCTCAAATAAGATATTGATCACGTCTTCATGATGTGTTACCTCCGACAGTTCGAGAGCCATTGAGTTTCTGATATTTCCTTCATCATCCGAAGTACCAATCAGTTTTTCCTTTCTTTGACATTGCTCGGACAGGGATGTTGTTGCTGCTTTAGACCTTGTGAAATATGTCAGCGTCACGACACAAACCAATCTCCTCTTTAAGAAAAGAATAACTCAAAGGCATACAGTGTCAGTACGTTAATCGATAATAATGATATATCAAAAATGAACACACAATTGGCAAATAAACACATAAGTTTACGCATTCTGACACAAATATTTGATTGATTCTTTGTTCCGAGCATTTTCGAGTGTTTTGAACTTTTTGGTAATTTGACTGGCTTTGGTTGAGTTGATTCATACGACAACCCCGATGATTGGTCTTCCAGTTGCAGTCGACCTTTTCTATGAAAAAGGGAGGCTAGCGGGGGAAGTATATATTTTTATAAGTTAGGGACCGAGTCTTACATAGACCACCTACATATCTCACCGTGTGAAGTCAGGCCTATCAGTAGTTGGTTTACATAAGATAAATACCTTCCTCTGCTGATTTGCTTACCCAAAACATCCTATGACCAGGCCAGATAAGGGCTTCCTAGGTATCTTTCCTCAAGATATCAGGTCAGACATAGTTTATTTTACATATAAAAGGGAAGGGATAATATTTTATTCATATGGGTGCCTAAATCTATCCAAAAGATGACTTCTCCTTGAATCCATAAATGATTTTCACCCTTACAGCTGCACGTTCGGCCCTTGGCCCAAATATGACGGATTGACCAGTTGTCGATCAGCTTCAATATTCTTCTTCTCAAAGCTACATATTCATCAACAGTGTGTCCAGGCTGATTAATGTGGAACACACATCTTTTGTGCATGTATGATGGAGTGCATGGAGGGAGTCTTACATCACTAGGGCATGTGGTCCCCATTGCTCTCATCGTCTCATAAATTTTTTAACACAACACGAGCAAATGGGTAACTCAAATACGACAATAATAGTCCTTTGGAGCAACCGCCCACCATATTGAGGAATGCATATGACATGGCATCAAGGGATTCTCGCTGCTTTCAGGAACGGAAGCAGAGGCTGCAGTAGTGGCCCTTTTGGATGGCTGGCTTACAGATTGCATTTTCAGCATTTTGGTTCTGATATCCCCAGACTTCCTAAGAGGGGTACATAGTTCTTTACCATTCCTTTCACCTCCTCTGGTACTTGTTGTTGTAGTATTCCACAAGGGTGACTCCTTTTTGGGGATTCCCTACTAAATCCAAGAGGTAGTCAACTTCTTTAAGTTTTGACTTAACCAGCTGAATCTTCTTCTCCAAACTATTGTTCTTTTTTCTGCGTGAGTCTTCGCTATCTTCTCCACTGCTTAATTTGAAGATAGGCATGTTGGTGCTTGAACTGCATCGGGCGTCCATCTTTGCAAGTCAGCCTCTTTTAGAGAAACAATTTGGTTAGGTGAGCGGGATGTATTTTGGGGAGTGAAGTTTTGGTAGTCTTGAGGCACACTCATGTGTTTTTCTTTTTGGGGTAGTTCCAGAATGTCGAATCAATCATATTGGAATCGATGACTTAAGCCTCTTCTTAAGGGTCTTTAGAGACCGGCCATTATCGGACTCTTCTTAAGCTTTTTTTTTCACCGAGCTAAATCAAATGTGTGAACAACACACAAGCAGATATTTTTCACAAAGTCACATAATCGCAATATATAAAGTTAAACATGTTCCTGGATCATTTTATAACAAGGTCTTTCTAACGTTTGAACATGATTGCGCCAATTTTTCAGATCAAATCATTGCCTCCATATTCATAGATTTCATTATTAATATCCCCCTAAATGGTTACACATATAATTGAAAAGCATAAAATCATCTGAAGTGTCCTCTAGTGGTTGATGACGATCTTCTGTCTGTTCTCTCTCTCTTAGCTCTTCAAAGGGCAGTGTGGATATAAAGATTCGTAGATGTCAGTAAATTGTTCAATATATACCCTCTCTCTCTCTTAATGGAAATGTTTTTATCTCATCCATTGTCCGCCTTATCCGACCATCGATATCCTCAAAACATTCGTGTGTTATCTACAACTCTTGGTCCATGCTAGTTGTGACTATCTTTTCATGCTCTATCTTCTCCAAATACTTGGTATCTCTATCATCAGCTCACATATGAACCATTTGGGCTTTGACCTCAGCTTTAGACTCTTTATCCTAGACATGATGATAGTGGTTAATCCCTGGAGTGACAGTACCCTGCAAGTCTGCTCTCAACCAATCCTTGTATTTCTCATTGCATCCTGGGAAAAGTCTATCCTCAATAATCGAAACCGGGCCACATATCAGACTGTTGTTCAACTATCAGATGTATTCCCCGGCATCTCAGATTTTGTTTTTCTTATAGTCAATCACATACCATTCTATGTTCCCGACCTGGGGCATCTATTGTTTTTTTCCCAAACTATCTCAAAATCGGGGCTGGTATGTAATGGCGGACCCCACGAAGACCCATGAGCGGCAAAAATGGACACTTTATTCCCTGAACCACAACACATTCTTAGATGAAGTCTAAGAATCTCCATTGTATGTTTTCTTCTTTGAGACCCGAGAAGAAAATAGACCATTCTTTTTTTGTTCTATGACCGAAATCTGGGCATTGGTCCTGAAGATCATCTTTGCTACTATCACCGGGTAGACATGGAGGTCCCTCGGACTTTTGGAGGTGCTTTAGGATCCACCATTTTAGCAACAGGTTGCACCCCTGAAAGTTTCTAGATTGGTTTCTACATCAACCCAATGCTCGGTACATATCGACGAGGATGACTGGACTAAGTATAAGTATTTGGTTTCTCCATTTATGGTTATGTTGTAGATGATGAAGTGGGTGACTGAGATGACTCAGGTGTCTATGGCATGGTGTATGTTTTGAGGAAAAACCATGAGCCCCAATAGGTAGATAGCGAAGGCTAAAGGTCGAGTATTCTCCCAATATTTGAAAGTGTAGAACCCTAAAAATTGTTCTATGAATCCCCCTTTGGTCCTAAAACATCTGTATAAATATCGGAAGGCTACTGAGGTGCCGAAGATACAAGAGGCTTGGGCTAAGGAAAGCATTTTCATGATCTCAACTGGAGTGGATTTGTTTGGGACTAGAAGGTTATCATCGGGATTTTTCCTTCTTCTCATACAGGTTGCATTGCTATCTATGCTATCTCGAATTTCTTCCAATATTGGGGTCTTCTCTATCTCTTAGAACATAAACACCATCCTATCGTTGTCTCAGTATTCGGTCAAGACCTCGATGAGTGCTTTGCAACCCTTCATGGACATAAGATAGGTTAAATGACCTAGGCATCTTGTAACTTTCGTTCATTGCTCAGCATTTAACTTAAACCACCATACTTTCAACATATTGGGTTTATTAAAAATTATATCAAACCAGAGGTGGTGTCCATCTACACAGAAAAAGCACGGTTAATACCCACCCATGGAACAATGGTTTACCACATATGGTGCAAAATATGTTCGTAATCAACAGAAAATTGGATGAACGTATCCTCGGGTGGTCAAAGATCGTACTAACACGAAAGGTAGTCTTCTAGTGGGTTTCAAATACGTCTCAAATGTTCAAAGTCCTTCCTAGGTCAATATGCGCTAATCAGTAGGGATTTGGCTTAGCTCTACCCTAAATTGACTACAGTGGGATTATCAAATGACTTAGGAACTTGAGTAGACTGCCCGGGGTGAACCGTTGTTGATTGTTGGACGATAACGAACTAACTACATCTTCAAGAAGTTCCAAGAAATTTATTTAGTTCTTTAGTGCAGGACGATTGCAAAACCGCATAATCGTCTTTGTGCACTGATGCTAGTGTTTGTGTGTGATTTTCCAGTTGGCAGAAAATGATATGCATGAATGACTATTTATATTTACAATAATGTAAACAATTAAGCAAGTAAAGCATTTTCATTATTGGAACACTTACGGTTAATATCTAATTGAGATATCCCCAGCAGATTCTCCATCTGTTACGATTCACCTTTACGCGGAGCATAAATGCTACTTAATTTGTTTATTTATTAGAGTCACCGCCTAATTTATAAGGAAAATTAGAAAAACCAAAGTAAAAGGATTTTTCAATTATTAAAGAAAAATCCTAATTAACCAGAGTTCAAAGTAAGGGTTCAGGTATTAGGCACCCCGATATTAAGAATCCGCAGAATTCTGTTGATCTCGAGTTCTAAAGTAAGAAAATTTCTTCGTTTGCTTAAAAATGTTTAAAATATTGTAAATATATTTATCATCCAAAATCATTCTTCCCCCAAAATAAGGTTTTTCACACACACATTTAAAGTAAGAAAACTATTTCTTTTGAAAGTATTTTTGAAATAAAATTCCTTTATTTTTTCTATTCTTTAATAAAATATCTTTTGATAAGTATATAAATTTTATATAAAAAACAAATTTAACTAAATCATAATTTTGCAAAAATGAATCTTTATTTTTAAGAGGTCAGCCAACATTTTTTATTTCTTTTTTCTAAAACTCTAATTATAATAGATTTTATCGAATTATTTGGGAAAAAAACATTTAAACTTATTCAAGAATTAAAACATTTATCCAAAAGCCTTTTTTAGACTTAAACTTTTCCCATTTTTTCTTTTAAAATCCAAGTTAAGATAAAATATTTTTTGGTAAAAGCAAACACTTAATTCAATCTTTTTTTTTGTTTCAAACTATTTACAATTTATTTAGAAATGTTTTGTCTAACATGTATATATGAAAACGTGATAGCCGAAATATTAAAATAAAGCATCCTTTATATTAATTAATCGGGTTAAAGTTACAAAAAATATGTGATCCTATTTGTTCTAATGACGTAAATATCGCATCTAAGCATATTTTAATTAATTTCTATCCTAGGGTTCCAATAATGTTAAATTTACAATGAAATAAATACAATATCAAAAATAAAGAAAATGAAATAGGCTAGTGGGTATATCGGTCCATCAATTTTCGCAAAAAGAAACACACAATAGAACTATTGTCTAAGTCATTTTACCCATGGCTAGACCTTCGTGAGCTTCCCGGACTAGATGAAAAATATATAGATGGGCCCGGACCCAACAGGTCATGGTCACATACGCAGTAAAGAGGAGTGGGCCCACCAGGCCGATGAATATGCAAAGGAGAGTGGAAAACAAACAAGACAATTAGCTAGCACCCAAGTCTTATCAAAAGAGACAATATGAATGAATAAAACTAAACACATATGCACACATACATGCACTTATTAACAACTTATGAACTAAACATCCCCAAATCGAAAACTAAGGCCCAACGCAGCCTGCCTACACTATTGAAGGCATGGGCCTTATCTTCAAGAAAAAAGCGAGAAGAAGAAACAGGCCCACACTTAGAGATTTAAATTCAGGAGTATGCCAGGCCCACTTTCAAATATTCAATTTACACATAAGAGCTGATATACACGGGATATTCCAAATATACATGACATATTCAGAGGTATACAAGAGTATACAGCCTTGATATACACCTGGTGTATATCTAAGCTTCTATAGTTTATATACCTTGAAATATATCACAATATATAGCAACTCACACAGATTTTCAAAGGAGGACAAGGCTAAATTACGAGCAGATATCAGCTATAGAAGGGACTGAGTAAGTAACACTAGATAGGGTACACTCACTATGCACAAAACAGACACCTAAGGACTACTTAATATGCTTCATAGATTATTTGACTAATAACAAATCTGGGAACAGTAAACTTTCATACATTCAGATCTTAACAGACAAAGTCCCAATCTAATCATTTTCACACACACTGAGACGGATGCAAACTCTCCCTAATTCAAACTGAGGAGCACAGATTCTTTAGACTTAGGTTCTAAATTAAAACATAAGGGACTACACATTTAATCATACAAGGACATACATTCTCACTCAGCCAAGTAGCATACTCCACATGGTTGAAGGGATAAGTCTAAACTAAGTACTTAGGGGAGATGCAATTTATTAAAGATCACAGTTTTGCATTGTTGCACACAGTAGGCTTTTCTAGCTAATACAAGAGTCATGTAATCAAACAGAGATGACAGAAAAAGGGAAGGAACCTTCAAGGTTCCACCCAAATTTTATACAAGATCAAAGGATGAGGCATTATTCAGAATAAGCACACATCTCAACAAGGTGTTTGAAAGAAACAGGGCAATAAAATCGTCAACCCTCCCTCCACGCGGGACTTGCCCTTTCGGACCACCTCATAGTACTCGTAGTCTAACATATATAAATTATATGTTAAAAGTAATCTAATACAAATACAAGAACTTAGTCTTTTTAAATAATACAAAGATTCATCCCAAAATTGACCCCGGAGCCACAGTATCAAAATCCAAACTTTATTACCAAAAAAAACATGATAACATGCTAAATAATCATATCCTTAAGTTAATTTGAATACTTAACCCAATTGGACCCTCAATTTCAAGATTAGGCAAAAATCCTCAAATCCAAACCTTAGGTTTATCTCCCAATTTCAAAAGGATTTCTAAAACCAAATTAATCATCACAACATGATCATCTATCATTAATCGAAACTAGATTACAATATCACAATCATCTATCAATATGCAATCCCCAATTCAAGATTTTTAGCCTCCTGATCTAGCATGAACAACATAGGCTATTTTCTTCCCCAAATAGCATCCACACTAGGATAGATGACTAAAATGATAGATAATAATTAAAAGGGGATGAAATTATACCTCCAATGAAGCAAAAATATGAAATCCACAAGAAATCCCATCTTAGCAGAGCTCTAGTCCCAAAAAATGATTTTGGGGAAATAAATTATTTTAAGGCATTTAATGTTTTGATATGAAACAGCGATTCTTCTTCGCCGAAATCGACTTTGCTACAGCGGACACACTTCTGCAAAAAAACAAGTCATCAAGGTGGGCTCGCTTAATGTCTTGGATTGGTGTTGGAGCGAGAACTACTCCATAGAGGCGTCATCACCTCTGCGAGAACACATCCGCAGAAGCTGAAAACTCGATATTGCACAAGGCCTGCATCTGCAAGCCAACCTTCACAGAGGCAGACCCACAGAAGCAGCTAGAAGACCGCTAGTGCGGACACCAGAAACCAGCAACTTTAGAATTTGGTCAATACTCCACCAAACACCTGAAATGCTCCCATGACCCTCCAGATACAAATGAAACATGCTACACTACGGTAAATGATGCTACAAACTATTTCGCACACTCGAATTTCTCATACGACCGAGTAAGACATACTTTTCTATGAAATCACCTAAAATATCTAAATTCCATAATTTTACAAATAAAGTCATAAAGTACAACCAAATGCCTCGAAAAGTGAACCAATGACTCGACTAAGTCATAAATAATCCTTCGGAACTACATGAATTGTCAAAACCCGGAAACAAACCTATATACCTAAAAGTCAACTTTGGATTAAACTTATCAATTCTAAAATCTCTAGTTTGGGTTTTCCTTCCGAATATCACAATAAGGTACCTCGGATCCATTCCTCCCATCCTTGCTCATCATAAACTGCACATTGAGTCTACGGGAAGGGTAATTTAGTTAAATAAGGGGTTTTAGCTAAAAACGACCACCAGGTCGTTACATCGGAAACTAATTAAACAAATATTCATCCTCGAACGGAGAGAAATAAAAATGAAAAATGTATCAGAAGTAGTAAACAAGAGGGATATCGGCTCCACATATCATCCTATGTCTCCCAACTTACGTCCTTAACAGGACAATGCTTCCATTGCACCTTCAATAAAGCAATCTCCTTAGACCTCAACTTACTCACCTACTTATGTAAAATAGCCATAGGCTCTTCTTCGAACTCTAATTTCTGGTCAAGCAATACGGAGTGCTATTGGATGATATAGGACCAATCGGCATGGTACTTCTTCAGTATAGAAACATGGAAAATCAGATGAACACTTAAAAGACCTAGTGGCTAACTCATATATCACCTCTCCAACACTCTAAAGAATCTCAAAGGCCCGATATACCTTGGACTAAACTTCCCTCTCTTGCTGAATCTTATCACGCCTTTCATAGGCGAGACCATCAATAGAATCTTGTAACTAACCATAAACTCCATATCTCGGACCTTTCGATCCACATACTCCTTCTGTCTACTCTAAGCTGCCAGGAGCTTGTCCTTAATAACTTTCACTTTCTCTAAGGAGTCTCTCAACAAATTAGTACCCCACCAAGGCCTTACCTCTAATACATCAAACCACCTAATGGAGAGCGATACCTCCTACTATATAAAGCCTCAAATGGATCTATATAATTGATAGAGTGATAATTGATGTTCTACGCAATATCTACCAAAGGTAAAAACTGGTCTCAATGACCACCAAAATCAATCACACAAGCTCGTAACATATCCTCCAAAACCTGAATGGTCTGCTTGGACATATTGTCCTTCTGAGGGTGAAATGTTGTACTGAGATCCAAGCGAGTACCCAACTCATTTTGAAAAGTCTACCAAAAATAAGAAGTAAACTGAGTACCCCAGTCTAAAATGATAGAAATAGGTACCCCATGAAGATGAATAATCACACGGATATAAATCTTAGCAAACTTCTCATAATTGTAAGTCCTCTAGACCGGAATGAAATATGCGGACTTGGTCGGACTATTGACAATGACCCAAATAGCATCAAATATGCCCAAAGTCTTTGGCAACCCATCAACGATATCTATAGAAATTCTCTCCCACTTCCACATAGGAATGGACATCCTCTGAGTCAAACCATCGGGTTGCTGGTGTTGATACTTGACCTGCTTACAATTCAAATATTGAGATATAAACTCAATTATGTCGCTCTTTATCCTACCCCATCAATAATGTTGCTTCAAATCATAGTACATCTTTGTAGCACCTGGATGAATCAAATATCTAGAATTGTGAGCCTCATTCATAATTAATCTCGTCAAATCTATAACATGAGGAATACATACTCTCTCTTCAATCCTCTAGAACCCCTCACCATCAATTATGACCTCCTTGGCTTCACCACGCATCTTATTGAGGATAATGGAATCTGCTATATTAATGATTTCGTTATTGCAGACGTGAGCTTTAGACGATTTATAATTTATCTTAAGCTTTTCACCTGTGGCGGAATAGAGCTTTGAAGTGCTCTTTTCAAGATACTTGGTAGGGATAAGACCTTCAGTAATGCAATTTTGGTATGCTCCTGTATCGAACAAGGAAATCTTATTGAGGATAACATTTTTATTAATAACTAATTTTATCGGGATATGATAAGAAAGGGGTTTGACCTTAGAAATCAATTTTAGAGCTGATCGATCTAGACTCATAGAATCTTCTTCTTCCTTAGAGTTTACTTCAGCTAATCCTCTGGAAGTTGATGGCCCATACATCTCTTCATTGGCATCTCTAATTATCTTATTAGCGAAGGAGTCTAATACTATAGAACCCTTTAACATGAAACTAGCCCTGAATAAGTTTAAGGTTCCTAAACCTTCCAGTTCCTCTATTCCATACCTTCAAGCCGAAGTTTCTAATCTCAAACAAGAGATTAAAGATATTAAAGAGTGACTTAGTACTATAGAATTAGACTTCTTCGCTAATAAGATAATTAGATATGCCAATGAAGAGATGTATGGGCCATCAACTTCCAGAGGATTAGCCGAAGTAAACTCTGAGAAAGAAGAAGATTCTATGAGTCTAGATCGATCAGGTCTAAAATTGATTTCTAAGGTCAAACCCCGTTCTTATCATATCCCGATAAAATTAGTTATTAATAAAAATGTTATCATCAATAAGATTGCCTTGTTCGATACAGGAGCAGACCAAAACTGCATTACTGAAGGTCTTATCCCAACCAAGTATCTTGAAAAGAGCACTTCAAAGCTCTATTCCGCATGTGTTTGGAGTACCTAGCTCATATTCAAGATACGAGTGCGAAGACTCCTTCCCTTGAGTCAGTGAGTTCGTTGAGGTTGTTTTGTCGGATTTGATGGGTATGCCGTCGGATAGAGATATTGATTTCTGTATTAATTTGGAGCTATGTACTCGACCCATTTCCATTCCTTTATATTGTATGTCTCTAGTGGAGCTGAGAGAGTTGAAGGAGAAACTTCAAGACTTATTAAGTAAGGGATTAATTTGACCTAGTGTGTCTTTTTGGGGTGCTCTTGTGTTGTTCGTGAAGAAGAAAGATGGCACCGTGTGTGTGTGTGTATCGACTATAGACAGTTGAACAAGGTAACTATCATAAACAAGTATCTAATTCCTCATATTGATGATCTATTCAACCAACTTCAGGGTGTTTCTATGTTTTCAAAGATTGATTTGAGCTCTGGGTATCACTAGTTGAAGATTAGGGCCGAGGATATCCCCAAGACGGCTTTCGGAACTGGTTACAGTCATTATGAGTTCTTGCTGATTTCATTTAGACGTACTAATGCCCCCGCAACATTCATAGATTTTATGAATGGGATATTCAAGCCTTCATCTATTATATTTTGATCTATTCGAAGAGTCATGAGGACTACAAGAAGCATTTGAGAGTGGTTCATGGGTTGCTGAAAGAGAATTATTTGTATGTAAAATTGAAGTATGAGTTTTGGCTCAGTTCAATAGAAGTTTTGGGACACGTGATGTCTAAGGAGGGTATTATGGTTGATCCAAAGAACATAGATGCAGCTAGGGACTGGCCTAAGCCTACTTCGGTGATAAAGATTCAGAGTTTCGTGGGTCTCGCGAGTTATTATCGTTAGTTTACCAAGGGATTTTCATCTATTGCTTCTTATTTGATGTGTTTAACTCATAAGAAGGTTCCTTTCTAGTGGTCCGATGAGTGTGAGGAGAGCTTTCAAAAGCTCAAGTCATTTTTTACCACAACGTTGATTTTGTCTCTTCTAGTAGAGGGGATGGACTTTACCATGTATTGTGATGCTTTGAGGAGTGGGTTGGCCTGTGTGTTGATGCAAGAGGGTAAAGTTGGTATCAGAACCATGTTGTCTGTCAATATGAGTAGCTAAACTTATACTACTGTCTTGAGCATGATTGGCAAGAGGTTCTAACTGTCTGGTTCTTATATACTGTTTAGCTTCATTCTTATCTTGTTATAATCTCTAGTTTTGTGCTAACTTTCTTGAGTACATAGTATACAGTTGTTATGCTCTTTCTTATAGCTGAGGTATCCGATTAATATCTGGAGAAGACGTTGGCAAGCCGACTTTAGCAGTTGAATAGCTCCTGGAGAGAGCCGGATCCTGTGTGGTGTTCCCGTCGCCAAAGAATTGCTTTAAGAAAGAGTTAATTGCTTGACTACTATATACTTAAAATTTGTTAGGTAAGAACTTGAGGCTATCGCAAAGATAAAAATGGAGTTCGAAATAGTGTTTAGAACCAACAGTCACCAACCTCTAGTACAATACCTCTCAAAGACAGTAGTTCCCTCTCAACTTAGTTTACCCTAAGAGTTACTCATAACCCATAGACCATGCTTAAGCATCCTTCTTTCGAGAGGATTAGAAGGGCGAACTATCTTAAAGTTAGTTGGCAAATAGATATGAACAAGCTTGTTAAGCAGCTAAAAGATCTTAGACTTAGGTTACACTACTATAAGTGTGTTGCACCCCTAGAGGATGTTTCTATCCAACACCAGAGTTTAGCTAGACAAGTAATCCTCAAAGAAATTACTCATATCTATCATATGATAGAACAGGTTAAACATCCTATAGGAGTCCAGAAGACCCTGATAGAGAACGTTGATTGGTTGCTTAGTAATTACTCAGCCCATTATTAAAATGAATAGTTCCGAGCATCACAGTATTATTAATAGTGAAAACCTCTCCACTTAAACTATGAAAATAGCAAAGGTGGAAAGAGATTTGCAAAACTGGGATATTCCCAAACAACCTTTCAAAACTATTTATGAAATAGGAAAATTTGATTTTATAAAAAATTATAATATCAAAACTTGTGAGTCTACTATAGCCATCAATAATTCTAAAGAAATTGTTAGGCTGTTGGCTCCACAAGATATTAATAATTATAAAAAAGATTTTAACTTCCTCCATATAGGATTTGTTCAAGTCGCGGTCAAACCCCTGTATCGTTTGGGGTTAGATACACCCATTTGTCTTCTCTTAAGAGATGCCAGAATGTTAAATTTTGAGGATTCTCTTTTAGGAGTTTTACTAAGTAATTTAGCCAGAGGACCTGTCTATTTTAATTGTTATCCAAACTTTTCGGTAGATATCCATGATGATAATATCTTGGATACTTTAACATTAAATATAAAAAGAAAGAATATGAAAAGTAAGGTTAACACTAAAGAGATTGTTGTAATTTATCGAATTTATTACAGGCTAATGAAAACTACCCTCGCTCCTAAAGCGAAAATAATGAGTAACAAAGGTGTTACCATGCTCATGGAAGCAAACCAAGAGCACAACAACATCTTCGTCCCTAGAATGCTTCGCTGGGACGAGACACTCTCTAAAGATGAATGGCGTTTCGACTCCATCACCCCACCGAAGGTTGAACCAGAAAATTCTAAGATCAAGAATATAGTTCAACACCCTGACGGATCAATAAACCTTAAGTTTCTTAGATCCGGTTCAGAAAATTCTTCCAACAGATTCTCTACAGATAGAGCATCTTCCTCAAAAACCCGGGAGGATGACTTTGACGATGAAGCTTTAATCTAAGAATTAGAGCGTAAAATCAAAGGCGTAGATTTTTCCAAAAGTATTCCTAAAGTTCACTACGAGTCAGTAGTAAGACCAAGAAGTCCCACCCCTAGTGACTTGCAAGGATCATTAGGAATGATTAAGGTAGAAAACAATTTTAAGATCAACTCTAGATTTCTTAGGGAATGTTGGGAAAGCACTGAGAACACCATCAATAGAAAATGGTATGTAGAAACCTACTCCGAAGAACAAAAGCTAGCATTCAGGAAAACTTGGATAGCTGACATGAAAAGGTTACGCTGTAACATAGAGTTCTTTAGATGGTTCCAAGTCACGGGACAGCTAGGCAGTGAACCAGAATCTCTAAAGACCTTAGTAACTAAGTGGTACACAAGTACCAAGACCGTTAATGCCGTTATTCCCCCACTAGAGAAAATTAGCATTCCAGTCGAGGGAGAAGTCATTGAAGCCGCCCCTTTCAAAAGAGGTATAGAAAACCCCATAGGTAACCCTACCAATGGAGATGTTAACAAGCTGATTCAGCAGAACAATTATACTAATCAGCTGTTACACGTAGTGTCCACTCAACTTGAAAAGAGTAAAGAAACCTCTAAGAAAATAACTAGCCCCGCTAGAAAAGTTAGAGCTTTCAATCCTTTTTTCAAACTTCCCAAATTTAAGGCCAGCAATTACCCAGTTTAGTCGAACCAATCGACATAAGTGATAAGATCTTAGATAAGATCAACCTCAGACTTCAACAGGATAACCTAGCTAACAAAACCATTACCAAACAAGGAGCTGACCTTAACAAGTTATCCAGATACGTAAACACCAAGAATTATTATCCTAGAGCTTCCTTCCCTGACATGCAGTTCAAAGAAGATGCATTTTTAACTCATTCCTCCCACTCAGGATCGGAGATTGTTGAATGGAACATAGATGGCTTAGCCGAAGGCCAAACCTATAATAAGTTTCATGAAATGGGTATAGCCATCACTGCCCTAAAGATTAAAAACACTCAGGATAGTTGCAGGTTTTACAGGTATGCTAAAAAACTGGTGGGACAACTATCTCTCAAAAGAGATCAGTCAAGGCATATTAAATGCTTCCTCTATCCACCATGAAGCCAAAATTGACGGAACAGTAGAATAGAAAGTAATCCCAGATGCTACTGCAACCCTTATCTATAGCATAGCCAAACATTTCATAGGCGAACCTAAGGTATTCCAAGAAAAAAGTTTAGAAATTCTTAGGAACTTGACCTGCCCAAAGCTTCATGATTTTAGGTGGTACAAGGATATTTTCCTTAACAAGGTTATGATCAGGGAAGATTGTAACCATGATTATTGGAAAGAAAAATTCATTAGTGGCCTACCCCCTCTCTTTGCAGAAAAGGTAAGAACCACAATTAGAAATAAATTTGACGGTGAAATTCCCTACTGTAACCTGACTTACGGTGACATAGTTAGTTTGATAAACCTTACAGGTCTAGAGCTATGTACAGACCTAAAGCTTAGGCACCAACTGAAAAAGGAAGGTCGACTTTCTACCACCGAGTTAGGAAGTTTCTGTCAAGACTTTGGGTACACCAAAATAACCGTCCCTTCTAGAGTTGTTGCCAAGAAACACAAAGCTCAAAAGAAACCCAGTGCACCGTCCAAAAGGAATTTTGGGAAAAAACTCTATAAACCTAGACGAGCCGCTAGGCGTCAGACAGCCCCCGTTTCTAAAGAAACCAAATGCTGGAATTGTGGCAAAGCTGGTCACCTAGCCAGTTCTTGCAAAGTTCCTAACAAAAAGAAGGATAAGATCAACCTTCTCGAACTTAATCCAGAGTTAAAGGATAAACTCTTCGCCATTTTAGGAGAGCCCGGTAATTCTTTCGAATCAGAAGAATATAGCGATGAGAATCTCCTAGACATCGACTATAGTTCTGACAGTTCAGACTCCAGTAATGAATGTATCTGTTCTGGAGCATTCTGTACATGTGACACTAGTACTGTCAATGTTATTTCTAAAGACAGCCAAGAGTTCTTCTTTGACATGATCAAAAAAATCGATGACGAAGATCTTAGAAAACAATATCTTTCAGAGCTTAAGAAGCTGATTATCCATCATAAAGATAAAACTACTATAGAACCCTTTAACATGAAACTAGCCATGAATAAGTTTAAGGTTCCTAAACCTTCCAGTTCATCTATTCCAGACCTTCAATCCGAAGTTTCTAATCTCAAACAAGAGCTTAAATATATTAAAGAGTGACTTAGTACTATAGAATTAGACTCCTTCGCTAATAAGATAATTAGAGATACCAATGAAGAGATGTATGGGCCATCAACTTCCAGAGGATTAGCCGAAGTAAACTCTGAGGAAGAAGAAGATTCTATGAGTCTAGATCGATCAGGTTTAAAATTGATTTCTAAGGTCAAACCCCTTTCTTATCATATCCCATTAAAATTAGTTATTAATAAAAATACTATCCTCAATAAGATTGCCTTGTTCGATACAGGAGCAGACCAAAATTGCATTACTGAAGGTCTTATCCCTACCAAGTATCTTGAAAAGAGCACTTCAAAGCTCTATTCCGCCACAGGCGAAAAGCTTAAGATAAATAATAAATTGTCTAAAGCCCACGTCTGCAATAATGGAATCTGCTATATTAATGATTTCGTTATTACTTGGAATATTACTGAGGAAATCATATTAGGTATCCCTTTCGCTACCCAGATTAAGCCTTATACCGCTAATCTTGATGGTATCTATACCAGCTCTCTAGGAAAAGAAATTATTTTTCCTTATTTAAATCCCCTTTCAAAGGACGAGAGTAATTTCGTCAAACAAAAAATAGTTTTCCGGATACAATTATTATCCAATCAAATCAACTTTTTAAAATATGATATCCAAGTCAAAAGAATTGATGCAGCGTTGAAAACTCCTGAGCTTACCGATAAAATTGGCACTCTTCTCAAAAAAAATTGAAAGAAACGTTTGCTCAGAACTTCCTAACGCGTTTTGGGAAAGAAAGAGACACGTGGTATCTTTACCATATGTCGACGATTTCAACGAAAACGCTATTCCCACAAGAGCTATACCAATTCAAATGAGCCACGAGCTCATGGAATATTGCAAAAAGGAAACTGATGATTTACTTCAAAAGAAGATCATCCGGCCCTCAAAATCTCAGTGGAGTTGTTCAGCGTTTTACGTAAACAACAGTTCTGAGAAAGAAAGAGGAGCCCCCAGATTGGTTATTAATTATAAACCACTAAACCAAGTTTTAAAATGGATTAGATATCCTATTCCTAATAAACGAGATCTTCTGAAAAGAACTTACAAAGCTAATGTTTACAGTAAGTTCGATATGAAATTCGAATTTTGGCAAATCCAGATCGAAGAAAGGGATAAGTATAAAACTGCTTTTAATGTCCCCTTCGGTCAATTCGAGTGGAACGTTATGCCATTTGGGCTCAAAAATGCTCCCAAATTTCAAAACATTATGAACAACATTTTTAACGCTCTAAGCTTATTTTCTATAGTCTATATAGACGACGTTCTTGTATTTTCAAAAAATCTTGATCAACACTTCAAGCACCTTAATATCTTCATTAACACTGTGAAGAAAAACGGTTTGGCTGTAAGTGCTAAAAAGATAAAGCTTTTTCAAGCTTCTATCAGATTTTTAGGTCATGACCTGTATCAAGGAACTTATAAGCCCATCTGTAGAGCCATTGAGTTCTCTGCCAAATTCCCCGACGAAATAATTGATAAAACCCAGTTACAAAGATTTTTGGGTAGTCTTAATTATGTCGCTGATTTTATTCCTAAAGTCAGGCAAAATTTGTGAACCCCTCTACAAAAGACTTAAGAAAGTCACTGTCCCTTGGTCAGAAGAACAGACTAGAGCTGTTAGACAAGTTAAGGAAATTGTCCAGAAACTTCTATGCTTAGGAATACCTAACCCTAAAGCATTTATGATTGTCGAAACCGATGCTTCTGATGTTGGCTACGGAGGCATCCTTAAACAGAGGATTTCTCCAAAAACCACAGAACAATTAGTAAGGTTTACCTCGGGAGTCTGGAACTCCGCCCAGAAAAATTACAGTACTGTCAAAAAAGAGATTTTATCTATAGTATTATGTATTACAAAATTTCAGGATGATTTAGTAAATAAAGAAATTTTGTTAAGAGTTGATTGCAAAGCTGCAAAAGACGTTCTACAAAAAGATGTTAAAAATCTTGTGTCAAAGTAAATTTTTGCTAGATGGCAAGCGCTATTATCCAGTTTTGATTTCAAAATTGATTTTATTAAAGGAGAAGAAAATTCGTTACCCGATTTTTTAACCAGGGAATTTCTACAGGGTAATAATGAGGCCAACCTTTTCGGGCCCTCACCCGATGAAACCCCCATTCTAGTTAAAACCAGAAGAGAAACTAAAAAGCCCCTTTATCCTAGATAAATCTACCAGTCCGGCTCTAGCAGCCGCTTATGAGGGAAGGTTTTCCGTATTAGCAAACTTTCCTAAAATTGCAGGTAAAGAACAACTTGCAGAAAAACCCAAAGTCGTGCCTTTTAAGGTATCTCCCTCTCTACTACAAACAAGAGATAATTATGAGATGAAGCCGCCAGCGTCATACTCGCAAGCAATAAAGCCAGATACTCCGGCCAAGAAGCAAACCACAGCCGCAGGAACCAGCTCCCATCCACCAAAATGGGAATTTATCATCCATCAGGCCCTCCCAATAATGGCCCTTGACAAAAGATATGAAAATTTCAGAGTACAAGATCTTCTCAGACCCTGTTATACAAATTACCAGTACGTAGAATCTCAAGATCTCCTTAAAACCAGAAAGTTCTACGAGTTCATTCTCATCGACACAGATTCAATAGAGATTGAACATAGTTACTTTAAAAATAATCCAGAGGCGATTGAATTTTCAAAGTTTATGATTAAAAAGAATTTAAGTCCTTTTGAGTGGTATGTAGATCATCTTCATACTCCAATCCCATTTTCCAAAAACATTAAACCAGCAACCTACAATTGGTATGACTACAAAGATGCCTGGTTCAACTTTCTATATGTCAGACCCAACACATATAGTTGGTTTGTAAAGTATGCCGAAGGGTTAAAGGAAAAAATTATTCCCCTATGGTTCTACGAGTAGTGGAATATTCTTGGTGGAACTCTACAGGTGGTAGCTCCCAGCTTCCAAAACAAGTATTCTAGCTTTCTGGAAGAACAACAAATCAGTACTCTTCCGGATCATATTAAAGAGTGTAAATTTTTTATTAACAAAAGAATTTCTTATATCATTAATTGGTCATTCGACATCCAAGAGATTAATCGGATTAAATATCTCAGTAAGATGATCATGATTAAGGGATGGAGTCCTAAAGTAAAAGAGGAGGCAAAAAAGAAAAGCCCCTCTTCTTCAGGATCCAACTCTGCGTCCAAAACAGAAATCAGAAGAAAGCTTTAACGAAGCTCGACAACAATGAAGAAGCCGAGGAGGCTTCAGAAATCTTAGACTCATCATCCAGTTCTGGCGAACCAGATAATGGATACATGCTAGCCCCACGAGGGATAGCACAATCATACTATTTGGAAAAGCCATAAAGCAAAAGCATGTATGCGACAAAAGTCATAAAAGTAGAAAGCGACAAGGAATCTACCAACAGTAGATGACCCCTCAGATAATGCAAAAGAAAATGACCCTTCAAGAAAGCAAAAATAATTCTGAAGAGTCATTTAATTTTAGCCATTGATTGTAAAGTAGGTACTTTATTTTGAGGCCTATTTAAGGCTCTCAAGATGTAATCATTCAGGCATCCCAAAATTTACCCACAAAGGAAATTTCTACCTCTACCTCTGTATCCCTATGCTTCCCGCTTTCATTTAATAAAACTTGTGAGTATTGTACAGAATTTCAAAGTTTTGATTACCGCTTTAAGTATTTTCGTATTATTTTACAGATAATACCCGCGATCATCTGTAAAATAATACGAAAATACTTAAAGCAGTAATCGAAACTCTAAAATTCTGTACAATACTCACAAGTTTTATTAAAAGAAAGCGGGAAGCATAGGGATACAGAGGTAGAGGCAGAAATTTCCTTTGTGGATAAATTTTGGGGTGCCTGAATGATTACATCTTGAGAGCCTTAAATAGGCATCAAAATAAAGTACCTACTTTACAATCAACGGCTAAAATTAAACGACTCTTCAGAATGTCTTTTGCTTTCTTGAAGGGTCATTTTCTTTTGCTTTATCTGAGGGGTCATCTACTGTTGGTACATTCCTTGTCGCTTTCTTCTTTTACGACTTTTTTCGCATACCTGCTTTTGCTTTATGGCTTTTCCAAATAGTATGATTGTGATATCCCTCGTGGGGCTAGCATGTCTCCATTATGTGGTTCGCCAAAACTGGATGCTGAGTCTAAGATTTCTAAAGCCTCCTCGGCTTCTTCATTGTTGTCGAGCTTCGTTAAAGCTTCCAAAAGCTTTCTTCTGATTTCCGCTTCGGACGCAGAGTTGGATCCTGAAGAAGAGGGGCTTTTCTTTTTTGCCTCCTCTTTTACTTTAGGATTCCATCCCTTAATCCTGATCATCTTACTGAGATATTTAAACCGATTCATCTCTTGGATGTCGAATGACCAATTAATGATATAAGAAATTCTTTTGTTAATAAAAAATTTACACTCTTTAATATGATCCGGAAGAGTACTGATTTCCTGTTCTTCCAGAAAGCTGGCATACCTGTTTTGGAAGCTGGGAGCTACCACCTGTAGAGTTCCACCAAAAATATTCCACCACTCGTAGAACCAGCGGGGAATAATTTTTTCCTTTAACCCTTCGGCATACTTTACAAACCAAGTATGTGGGTTGGGTCTGACATATAGAAAGTTGAACCAGGCATCTTTGTAGTCATGCCAATTTTAGGTTGCTAGTTTAAGGTTTTTGGAAAATGGGATTGGAGTATGATGATGATCTACATACCACTCAAAAGGACTTAAAATCTTTTTAATCGTAAACTTTGAAAATTCAATCGCCTCTGGATTATTTGTAAAGTAACTATGTTCAATCTCTATTGGATCTGTGTCGATGAGAATGAACTCGTAGAACTTTCTTGTTTCAAGGAGATCTTGAGACTCTACGTACTGGTAATTTGTATAACAGGGTCTGAGAAGATCCTGTACTCTGAAATTTTCATATCTTTTGTCAAGGGCCATTATTGGGAGGTCCTAATGGATGATAAATTCCCATTTTGGTGGATGGGAGCTGGTTCCTGCGGCTGTGGTTTCCTTCTTGGCCGGAGTATCTGGCTTTACTGCTTGCGAGTATGACGTTGGCGGCTTCATCTCGTAATTTTCTCTTGTTTGTAGTAGAGAGGGAGATGCCTTAAAAGGCACGGCTTTGGGTTTTTCTGCAAGTTGTTCTTTACCTGCAATTTTAGGAAAGTTTGCTAATACGGAAAATCTTCCCTCATAAGCGGCTGCTAGAGCCGGACTAGTAGAGTTATCTGGGATAAAAGTGCTTTTTAGTTTCTCTTCCGGTTTTAACTGGAATGGGGGTTTTATCGGGTGAGGGCCCGGAAAGGTGAGCCTCATTATTACCCTGCAAAAATTCCCTGGTTAAAAAATCGGGTAAAGAATTTTCTACTCCTTTAATAAAATAAATTGTTAAATCAAAACTGGATAATAGTGCTTGCCATCTAGCAAAAATTTGCTTTGACACAAGATTTTTAACATCTTTTTGTAGAACGTCTTTTGCAGCTTTGCAATCAACTCTTAACAAAAATTATTTATTTACTAAATCATCCTGAAATTTTGTAATACATAATACTATAGATAAAATCTCCTTTTTGACAGTACTGTAATTTTTCTGGGCAGAGTTCCAGACTCCCGAGGTAAACCTTACTAATTGTTTTGTGGTTTTTGGAGAAATCCTCTGTTTAAGGATGCCTCCATAGCCAACATCAGAAGCGTCGGTTTTGACAATCATAAATGCTTCAGGGTAAGGTATTCCTAAGCATGGAAGTTTCTGGACAATTTCCTTAACTTGTCTAACAACTCTAGTCTGTTCTTCTGACCAAGGGACAGGGACTTTCTTAAGTCTTTTGTAGAGGGGTTCACAAATTTTTCCTGACTTTAGGAATAAAATCAGCGATATAGTTAAGACTACCCAAAAATCTTTGTAACTGGGTTTTATCAATTATTTTGTCGGGGAATTTGGCAGAGAACTCAATGGCTTTACAGATGGGCTTATAAGTTCCTTGATACAGGACATGACCTAAAAATCTGATACAAGTTTGAAAAAGCTTTATCTTTTTAGCACTTACAGCCAAACCATTTTTCTTCACAATGTTAATGAAGATATTAAGGTGCTTGAAGTGTTGATCAAGATTTTTTGAAAATATAAGAATGTCGTCTATATAGACTATAGAAAATAAGCTTAGAGCGTTAAAAATGTTGTTCATAATGTTTTGAAATTCGGAAGGAGCCTTTTTAGCCCAAATGGCATAACGTTCCACTCGAATTGATCGAAGGGGACATTAAAAGCAGTTTTATACTAATCCCTTTCTTCGATCTGGATTTGCCAAAATTCGGATTTCATATCGAACTTACTGTAAACATTAGCTTTGTAAGTTCTTTTCAGAAGATCTCGTTTATTAGGAATAGGATATCTAATCCATTTTAAAACTTGGTTTTGTGGTTTATAATCTCCTCTTTCTTTCTCAGAACTGTTGTTTACGTAAAACGCTGAACAACTCCATTGAGATTTTGAGGGCCGGATGATCTTCTTTTGAAGTAAATCATCAGTTTACTTTTTGCAATATTCCATGAGCTCGTGGCTCATCTGAATTGGTCTAGCTCTTGTGGGAATAGCTTTTTTGTTGAAATCGTCGACATATGGTAAAGATACCACGTGTCTCTTTCTTTCCCAAAATACGTTAGGAAGTTCTGAGCAAACGTCTCTCTCAATTGTTTTGAGAAGAGTGCCAATTTTATCGGTAAGCTCAGGAGTTGTCAACGCTGCATCAACTCTTTTGACTTGGATATCATCTTTTAAAAAGTTGATTTGATTGGATAATAATTGTATCCGGAAAACTGTTTTTTGTTTGACAAAATTACTCTCGTCCTTTGAAAGGGGATTTAAATAAGGAAAAATAATTTCTTTTCCTAGAGAGCTAGTATAGATACCATCAAGATTAGCGGTATAAGGCTTAATCTTGGTAGCAAAAGGGATACCCAATATGATTTCCTCAGTAATATTCCTAGTAATAACGAAATCATTAATATAGCAGATTCCATTATTGCAGACGTGGGCTTTAGACAATTTATAATTTATCTTAAGCTTTTCGCCTGTGGCGGAATAGAGCTTTGAAGTGCTCTTTTCAAGATACTTGGTAGGGATAAGACCTTCAACAATGCAATTTTGGTCTGCTCCTGTATCGAACAAGGCAATCTTATTGAGGATAACATTTTTATTAATAACTAATTTTATCGAGATATGATAAAAAAGGGGTTTGACCTTAGAAATCAATTTTAGACCTGATCGATCTAGACTCATAGAATCTTCTTCTTCCTCAAAGTTTACTTCGGCTAATTCTCTGGAAGTTGATGGCCCATACATCTCTTCATTGGCATCTCTAATTATCTTATTAGCGAAGGAGTCTAATTCTATAGTACTAAGTCACTCTTTAATATCTTTAATCTCTTGTTTGAGATTAGAAACTTCGGCTTGAAGGACTGGAATAGAGGAACTGGAAGGTTTAGGAACCTTAAACTTATTCAGGGCTAGTTTCATGTTAAAGGGTTCTATATTAGTTTTATCTTTATGATGGATAATTAGCTTCTTAAGCTCTGAAAGATATTGTTTTCTAAGATCTTCGTCATCGATTTTTTCGATCATGTCAAAGAAGAACTCTTGGCTGTCTTTAGAAATAACATTGACAGTACTAGTGTCACATGTACAGAATGCTACAGAGCAGAGACATTCATTACTGGAGTCTGAACTGTCAGAACTATAGTCGATGTCTAGGAGATTTTCATCGCTATATTCTTCTGACTTGGAATAATTACCGGGCTCTCCTAAAATGGTAAATCGTTTATCCTTTAACTCTGGGTTAAGTTCAAGAAGGTTGATCTTATCCTTCTTTTTGTTAGGAACTTTGCAAGAACTGGCTAGGTGACCAGCTTTGCCACAATTCCAGCATTTGGTTTTTTTAGAAACGGGGGTTGTCTGACGCCTAGCGGCTCGTCTAGGTTTATAGGGTTTTTTCCTAAAATTCCTTTTGGATGGTGCACTGGGTTTCTTTTGAGCTTTGTGTTTCTTGGCAACAACTCTAGAAGGGGCGGTTATTTTGGTGTACCCAAAGTCTTGACAGAAACTTCCTAACTCGGTGGTAGAAAGTCGACCTTCCTTTTTCAGTTGGTGCCTAAGCTTTAGGTCTGTACATAGCTCTAGACCTGTAAGGTTTATCAAACTAACTATGTCACCGTAAGTCGTTCTGATGAGGGAATTTCACCGTCAAATTTATTTCTAATTGTGGTTCTTACCTTTTCTGCAAAGAGAGGGGGTAGGCCACTAATGAATTTTTCTTTCCAATAATCATGGTTACAATCTTCCCTGATCATAACCTTGTTAAGGAAAATATCCTTGTACCACCTAAAATCATGAAGCTTTGGGCAGGTCAAGTTGCTAAGAATTTCTAAACGTTTTTCTTGGAATACCTTAGGTTCGCCTATGAAATGTTTGACTATGCTATAGATAAGGGTTGCAGTAGCATCTGGGATTACTTTCTATTCTACTGTTCCGTCAATTTTGGCTTCATGGTGGATAGAGGAAGCATTTAATATGCCTTGACTGATCTCTTCTGAGAGATAGTTGTCCCACCAGTTTTTTAGCATACCTGTAAAACCTGCAACTATCCTGAGTGTTTTTAATCTTTAGGGCAGTGATGGCTATACCCATTTCATGAAGCTTATTATAGGTTTGGCCTTCGGCTAAGCCATCTATGTTCCATTCAACAATCTCTGATCATGAGTGGGAGGAATGAGTTAAAAACGCATCTTCTTCGAACTACATGTCAGGGAAGGAAGCTCTAGGATAATAATTCTTGGTGTTTACGTCTCTGGATAACTTGTTAAGGTCAGCTCCTTGTTTGGTAATCGTTTTAATAGCTAGGTTATCCTATTGAAGTCTGAGGTTGATCTTATCTAAGATCTTATCACTTATGTCGATTGGTTTGACTAAACTGGGGTAACTACTGGCCTTAAATTTGGGAAGTTTGAATAAAGGATTGAAAGCTCTAACTTCTCTAGCGGGGCTAGTTATTTTCTTAGAGGTTTCTTTAGTTTTTTCAAGCTGAGTGGACACTACGTGTAACAGCTAATTAGTATAATTATTCTGCTGAATCAGCTTGTTAACGTCTCCATTGGTAGGGTTACTTGTGGGGTTTTCTATACCTCTTTTGAAAGGAGCGGCTTCAATGACTTCTCCCTCGACTGGAATGCTAATTTTCTCTAGTGGGGGAATAACGACATTAACGGTCTTGGTACTTGTGTACCACTTAGTTACTAAGGTCTTTAGAGATTCTGGTTCACTGCCTAGCTGTCCCGTGACTTGGAACCATCTCAAGAACTTTATGTTACAGAGTAACCTTTTCATTTCAGCTATCCAAGTTTTCCTGAATGCTAGCCTTTGTTCTTCTGAGTAGGTTTCTACATACCATTCTCTATTGATGGTGTTCTCAGTGCTTTCCCAACATTCCCTAAGGAATCTAGAGTTGATCTTAAACTTGTTTTCTACCTTAATCATTCCTAATTATCCTTGCAAGTCACTAGGGGTGGGACTTCCTGGAATACTGACTCGTAGTGAACTTTAGGAATACTTTTGGAAAAATCTACGCCTTTGATTTTACGCTCTAATTCTTAGATTAAAGCTTCATCGTCAAAGTCATCCTCCCGGGTTTTTGAGGAAGATGCTCTATCTGTAGAGAATCTGTTGGAAGAATTTTCTGAACCGGATCTAAGAAACTTAAGGTTTATTGATTCGTCAGGGTGTTGAACTATATTCTTGATCTTAGAATTTTCTGGTTCAACCTTCGATGGGGTGATGGCATCGAAACGCCATTCATCTTTAGAGAGTGTCTCATCCCAACGAAGCATTCTAGGGCCGAAGATGTTGTTGTGCTCTTGGTTTGCTTCCATGAGCATGGTAACACCTTTGTTACTCATTATTTTCGCTTTAGGAGCGAGGGTAGTTTTCATTAGCCTGTAATAAATTCGATAAATTACAGCAATCTCTTTAGTGTTAACCTTACTTTTCATATTCTTCATTTTTAAATTTATTGCTAAAGTATCCAAGATATTATCATCATGGATATCTACCGAAAAGTTTGGATAACAATTAAAATAGACAGGTCCTCTGGCTAAATTACTTTGTAAAGCTCCTAAAAGAGAATCTTCAAAATTTAACATTCTGGCATGTCTTAAGAGAAGACAAATGGGCGTATCTAACCCCAAACGATACAGGGGTTTGACCGCGACTTGAACAAGTCCTATATGGAGGAAGGTAAAATCTTTTTTATAATTATTAATATCTTGTGGAGCCAACAACCTAACAATTTCTTTAGAATTATTGATGGCTATAGTAGACTCACAAGTTTTGATATTACAATTTTTTATAAAATCAAATTTTCCTATTTCATAAATAGTTTTGAAAGGTTGTTTGGGAATATCCCAGTTTTGCAAATCTCTTTCCACCTTTTCTATTTTCATAGTTGAAGTGGAGAGGTTTTCACTATTAATAATACTGTGATGCTCGGAACTATTCATTTTAATACTGGGCTGAGTAATTACTAAGCAACCAATCAGCGTTCTCTATCAGGGTCTTCTAGACTCCTATAAGATGTTTAAGTTGTTCTATCATATGATAGATATGAGTAATTTCTTTGAGGATTACTTGTCTAGCTAAAGTCTGGTGTTGGATAGAAACATCCTCTAGGGGTGCAACACACTTATAGTAGTGTAACCTAAGTCTAATATCTTTTAGCTGCTTAACAAGCCTGTTCATATCTATTTGGCAACTAACTTTAAGATAGTTTGTCCTTCTAATCCTCTCGAAAGAAGGATGCTTAAGCATGGTCTATGGGTTATGAGTAACTCTTAGGGTAAACTAAGTTGAGAGGGAACTACTGTCTTTGAGAGTTATTGTACTAGAGGTTGGTGATTGTTGGTTCTAAACACTGTTTCGATCTCCATTTTTATCTTTGCGATAGCCTCAAGTTCTTACCTAACAAATTTTAAGTAAATAATAGTCAAGCAATTAACTCTTTCCTAAAGCAATTCTTTGGCGACGGGAACACCACACAGGATCCGGCTCTCTCCAGGAGCTATTCAACTGCTAAAGTCTGCTTGCCAACGTCTTCTCCGGATATTAATCGGATACCTTAGCTATAAGAAAGAGCATAACAACTGTATACTATGTACTCAAGAAAGTTAGCACAGAACTAGAGATTATAACAAGATAAGAATGAAGCTAAACATTATATAAGAACCAGACAGTTAGAACCTTTAGCCAATCATGCTCATTTTTATAGTATTAGAGCCATGTTGTCTGTCAATATGAGTAGCTAAACTTATATTACTTTCTTGAGCAAATTTCCTTTGTATCCCTATGCTTCCCGCTTTCTTTTTCAGTTAAATAAAACTTGTGAGTATTGTACAGAATTTTAAAGTTTTGATTACTGCTTTAAGTATTTTTGTATTATTTTACAGATAATATCCGCGATCCTTTTAATGGTATCAGAGCCATGTTGTATGTCAATATGAGTAGCTAAACTTATACTACTGTCTTGAGCATGATTGGCTAGAGGTTCTAACTGTTTGGTTCTTATATACTGTTTAGCTTCATTCTTATCTTGTTATAATTTCTAGTTCTGTGCTAACTTTCTTGAGTACACAGTATACAGTTGTTATGCTCTTTCTTATAGCTGAGGTATCCGATTAATATCCAGAGAAGACGTTGGCAAGCCGACTTTAGCAGTTGAATAGCTCCTGGAGAGAGCCGGATCCTGTATGGTGTTCCCGTCGCCAAAGAATTGCTTTAAGAAAGAGTTAATTGCTTGACTACTATAGACTTAAAATTTGTTAGGTAAGAACTTGAGGCTATCGCAAAGATAAAAATGGAGTTCGAAACAGTGTTTAGAACCAACAGTCACCAACCTTTTTAGGGTACACTACTATAAGTGTGTTGCACCCCTAGAGGATGTTTCTATCCAACACCAGACTTTAGCTAGACAAGTAATCCTCAAAGAAATTACTCATATCTATCATATGATAGAACAGGTTAAACATCTTATAGGAGTCCAGAAGACCCTGATAGAGAACGCTGATTGGTTGCTTAGTAATTACTCAGCCCAGTATTAAAATGAATAGTTCCGAGCATCACAGTATTATTAACAGTGAAAACCTCTCCACTTCAACTATGAAAATAACAATGGTGGAAAGAGATTTGCAAAACTGGGATATTCCCAAATAACCTTTCAAAACCATTTATGAAACAGGAAAATTTGATTTTATAAAAAATTATAATATCAAAACTTGTGAGTCTACTATAGCCATCAATAATTCTAAAGAAATTGTTAGGTTGTTGGCTCCACAAGATATTAATAATTATAAAAAAGATTTTAACTTCCTCCATAAAGGACTTGTTCAAGTCGCAATCAAGCCCATGTATCGTTTGGGGTTAGATACGCCCATTTGTCTTCTCTTAAGAGACGCCAGAATGTTAAATTTTGAGGATTCTCTAAAAACTTCCTAACACGTTTTGGGGAAGAAAAAGACACGTGGTATCTTTACCATATGTCGACGATTTCAACGAAAAAGCTATTCCCACAAGAGCTAAACCAATTCAGATGAGCCACGAGCTCATGGAATATTGCCAAAAGGAAACTGATGATTTACTTCAAAAGAAGATCATCCGACCCAGATTATAACAAGATAACAATGAAGCTAAACAGTATATAAGAACCAGATAGTTAGAACCTCTAGCCAATCATGCTCAAGACAGTAGTATAAGTTTAGCTACTCATATTGACAGACAACATGGCTCTGATACCATAAAAAGGAACACCACACAGGATCCGGCTCTCTCCAGGATCTAGGATAAGTATAAAATTGGTTTTAATGTCCCCTTCGGTCAATTCGAGTGGAACGTTATGCCATTTGGGCTCAAAAATTCTCCTTCCGAATTTCAAAACATTATGAACAACATTTTTAATGCTCTAAGCTTATTTTCTATAGTCTATATAGACAATGTTCTTATATTTTCAGAAAATCTTGATCAACACTTCAAGCACCTTAATATCTTTATTAACACTGTGAAGAAAAACGGTTTGGCTGTAAGTGCTAAAAAGATAAAGCTTTTTCAAACTTCTATCAGATTTTTAGGTCATGACCTGTATCAAGGAACTTATAAGCCCATCTGTAGAGCCATTGAGTTCTATGCCAAATTCCCCAATGAAATAATTGATAAAACCCAGTTACAAAGATTTAAAGGATCGCGGGTATTATCTGTAAAATAATACGAAAATACTTAAAGCAGTAATCAAAACTTTGAAATTCTGTTCAATACTCACAAGTTTTATTAACTGAAAAAGAAAGCGGGAAGCATAGGGATACAGAGGTAGAGGCAGAAATTTCCTTTGTGGGTAAATTTTGGGGTGCCTGAATGATTACATCTTGAGAGCCTTAAATAGGCCTCGAAATAAAGTACCTACTTTACAATCAATGGCTAAAATTAAACGACTCTTCAGAATGTCTTTTCCTTTCTTGAATGGTTATTTGCTTTTGCTTTATCTGAGGGGTCATCTACTGTTGGTAGATTCCTTGTCGCTTTCTTTTTTTATGACTTTTGTCGCATACCTGCTTTTTCTTTATGGATTTTCCAAATAGTATGATTGTGCTGTCCCTCGTGGGGCTAGCATGTCTCCATTATCTGGTTCGCCAAAACTGGATGCTGAGTCTAAGATTTCTAAAGCCTTCTCGGCTTCTTCATTGTTGTCGAGCTTCGTTAAAGCTTCCAAAAGCTTTCTTCTGATTTCTGCTTTGGACGCAGAGCTGGATCCTGAAGAAGAGGGGCTTTTCTTTTTTGCCTCCTCTTTTACTTTAGGATTCCATCCCTTAATCCTGATCATCTTACTGAGATATTTAAACCGATTCATCTCTTGGATGTCGAATGACCAATTAATGATATAAGAAATTCTTTTGTTAATAAAAAATTTACACTCTTTAATATGATCCGGAAGAGTACTGATTTCCTATTCTTCCAGAAAGCTGGCATACCTGTTTTGGAAGCTGGGAGCTACCACCTGTAGAGTTCCACCAAAAATATTTCACCACTCGTAGAACCAGCGGGGAATAATTTTTTCCTTTAACCCTTCGGCATACTTTACAAACCAAGTATGTGGGTTGGGTCTGACATATAGAAAGTTGAACCAGGCATCTTTGTAGTCATGCCAATTGTAGGTTGCTGGTTTAAAGTTTTTGGAAAATGGGATTGGAGTATGAAGATGATCTACATACCACTCAAAAGGACTTAAAATATTTTTAATCGTAAACTTTGAAAATTCAATCCCCTCTGGATTATTTTTATAGTAACTATGTTCAATCTCTATTGAATCTGTGTCGATGAGAATGAACTCGTAGAACTTTCTGGTTTTAAGGGGATCTTGAGATTCTACGTACTGGTAATTTGTATAACAGGGTATGAGAAGATCCTGTACTCTGAAATTTTCATATCTTTTGTCAAGGGAATATTGGGAGGGCCTGATGGATGATAAATTCCCATTTTGGTGGATGAGAGCTGGTTCCTGCGGCTGTGGTTTCCTTCTTGGCCGGAGTATCTGGCTTTACTGCTTGGCGGCTTCATCTCGTAATTTTCTCTTGTTTGTAGTAGAGAGGGAGATGCCTTAAAAGGCACGGCTTTGGATTTTTCTGCAAGTTGTTCTTTACCTGCAATTTTAGGAAAGTTTGCTAATACGGAAAACCTTCCCTCATAAGTAGCTAAACTTATACTACTGTCTTGAGCATTATTGGAAAAGATTATCTTTTTAGCACTTACAGCTAAACCGTTTTTCTTCACAGTGTTAATGAAGATATTAAGGTGCTTGAAGTGTTGATCAAGATTTTCTGAAAATATAAGAACGTCGTCTATATAGACTATAGAAAATAAGCTTAGAGCGTTAAAAATGCTATTCATAATGTTTTGAAATTCGGAAGGAGCATTTTTTAGCCCAAATGGAATAACCTTCCACTCGAATTGACCAAAGGGGACAATAAAAGCAGTTTTATACTTATCCCTTTCTTCGATCTGGATTTGCCAAAATCCGAATTTCATATTGAACTTACTGTAAATATTAGCTTTGTAAGTTCTTTTCAGAAGATCTCGTTTATTAGGAATAGGATATCTAATCCATTTTAAAACTTGGTTTAGTGGTTTATAATTAATAACCTATCTGGGGGCTCCTCTTTCTTTCTCAGAACTGTTGTTTACGTAAAACGCTGAACAACTCCACTGAGATTTTGAGGGCGGGATGATCTTCTTTTGAAGTAAATCATCAATTTCCTCTTTGCAATATTCCATGAGCTCGTAGCTTATCTGAATTGGTCTAGCTCTTGTGGGAATAGTTTTTTCATTGAAATCGTCGACATATGGTAAAGATACCACGTGTCTCTTTCTTTCCCAAAACGCGTTAGGAAGTTCTGAGGAAACGTCTCTCTCAATTGTTTTGAGAAGAGCGCCAATTTTATCGGTAAGCTCTGGAGTTTTCAACGCTACATCAATTCTTTTGACTTGGATATCATTTTTTTAAAAGTTGATTTGCTTGGATAATAATTGTATCCGGAAACTATTTTTTGTTTGACGAAATTACTCTCGTCCATTGAAAGGGGATTTAAATAAGGAAAAATAATTTATTTTCCTAGAGAGCTGGTATAGATACCATCAAGATTAGTGGTATAAGGCTTAATCTGGGTAGCGAAAGGGATACCCAATATGATTTCCTCAGTAATATTCCTAGTAATAACGAAATCATTAATATAGCAGATTCCATTATTGCAGACGTGGGCTTTAGACAATTTATAATTTATCTTAAGGTTTTCGCCTGTGGCAGAATAGAGCTTTGAAGTGCTCTTTTCAAGATACTTGGTAGGGATAAGACCTTCAGTAATGCAATTTTGGTCTGCTCCTGTATCGAACAAGGCAATCTTATTGAGGATAACATTTTTATTAATAACTAATTTTATCGGGATATGATAAGAAAGGGGTTTGACCTTAGAAATCAATTTTAGACCTGATCGATCTAGACTCATAGAATCTTCTTCTTCTTCAGAGTTTACTTCGGCTAATCCTCTGGAAGTTGATGGCCCATACATCTCTTCATTGGCATCTCTAATTATCGTATTAGTGAAGGAGTCTAATTCTATAATACTAAGTCGCTCTTTAATATCTTTAATCTCTTGTTTGAGATTAGAAACTTTGGCTTGAAGGTCTGGAATAGAGGAACTGGAAGGTTTAGGAACCTTAAACTTATTCAGGGCTAGTTTCATGTTAAATGGTTCTATAGTAGTTTTATCTTTATGATGGATAATCAACTTCTTAAGCTCTGAAAGATATTGTTTTCTAAGATCTTCATCATCGATTTTTTCGATCATGTCAAAAAAGAACTCTTGGCTGTCTTTAGAAATAACATTGACAGTACTAGTGTCACATGTAAAGAATGCTCCAGAGCAGATACATTCATTACTGGAGTCAGAACTGTCAGAACTATAGTCGATGTCTAGGAGATTTTCATCGCTATATTCATCTGACTCGAAAGAATTATCGGGCTCTCCTAAAATAGCGAAGCGTTTATCCTTTAACTCTGGGTTAAGTTCAAGAAGGTTGATCTTATCCTTCCTTTTGTTAGGAACTTTGCAAGAACTGGCTAGTTTGCCAGCTTTTCCACAATTCCAGCATTTGGTTTCTTTAGAAACGGGGGAAGTCTGACGCCTAGCAGCTCGACTAGGTTTATAGGGTTTTTTCCTAAAATTCCTTTTGGACGGTGCACTGGGTTTCTTTTAAGCTTTGTGTTTCTTGGCAACAGCACTAGAAGGGGCAGTTATTTTTGTGTACCCAAAGTCTTGACAGAAACTTCCTAACTCAGTGGTAGAAAGTCGACCTTCCTTTTTCAGTTGGTGCCTAAGCTTTAGGTCTGTACATAGCTCTAGACCTGTAAGGTTTATCAAACTAATTATGTCACCGTAAGTCAGGTTACAGTAGGGAATTTCACCATCAAATTTATTTCTAATAGTGGTTCTTACCTTTTCTGCAAAGAGAGGGGGTGGCCACTAATGAATTTCTCTTTCCAATAATCATGGTTACAATCTTCCCTGATCATAACCTTGTTAAGGAAAATATCCTTGTACCACCTAAAATCATGAAGCTTTGGGCATGTCAAGTTGCTAAGAATTTCTAAACTTTTCTCTTGGAATACCTTAGGTTCGCCTATGAAATGTTTGGCTATGCTATAGATAAGGGTTGCAGTAGCGTCTGGGATTACTTTCTGTTCTACTGTTCCGTCAATTTTGGCTTCATGGTGGATAGAGGAAGCATTTAATATTCCTTTCCTGATCTCTTCTGAGAGATAGTTGTCCCATTAGTTTTTTAGCATACCTGTAAAACCTGCAACTATCATGGTAGCACATTGCTTATCCTGAGTGTTTTTAATCTTTAGAGCAATGATGGCTATACCCATTTCATGAAGCTTATTATAGATTTGGCCTTCGGCTAAGCCATCTATGTTCCATTCAACAATCTCCGATCCTGAGTGGGAGGAATGAGTTAAAAATGCATTTTCTTTGAACTGCATGTCAGGGAAGGAAGCTCTAGGATAATAATTCTTGGTGTTTACGTCTCTGGATAACTTGTTAAGGTCAGCTCCTTGTTTGGTAATGGTTTTAATAGCTAGGTTATCCTATTGAAGTCTGAGGTTGATCTTATCTAAGATCTTATCCCTTCTGTCGATTGGTTCGACTAAACTGGGGTAACTACTGGCCTTAAATTCGGGAAGTTTGAATAAAGGATTGAAAGCTCTAACTTCTCTAGCGGGGCTAGTTATTTTCTTAGAGGTTTCTTTAGTCTTTTCAAGTTGAGTGGACACTACGTGTAACAGCTGATTAGTATAATTGCTCTGCTGAATCAGCTTGTTAACGTCTCCATTAGTAGGGTTACCTGTGGGGTTTTCTATACCTCTTTTGAAAGGGGCGGCTTCAATGACTTCTCCCTCGACTGGAATGCTAATTTTCTCTAGTGGGGGAATAACGGCATTAACGATCTTGGTACTTGTGTACCACTTAGTTACTAAGGTCTTTAGAGATTCTGGTTCACTGCCTAGCTGTCCCGTGACTTGGAACCATCTAAAGAACTCTATGTTACAGCGTAACCTTTTCATGTCAGCTATCCAAGTTTTCCTGAATCCTAGCCTTTGTTCTTCGAAGTAGGTTTCTACATACCATTCTCTATTGATGGTGTTCTAAGTGCTTTCCCAACATTCCCTAAGTAATCTAGAGTTGATCTTAAAATTGTTTTCTACCTTAATCATTCCTAATGATCCTTTCAAGTCACTAGGGGTGGGACTTCCTGGTCTTACTACTGACTCGTAGTGAACTTTAGGAATACTTTTGGAAAAATCTATGCCTTTGATTTTACGCTCTAATTCTTGGATTAAAGCTTCATCGTCAAAGTCATCCTCCCGGGTTTTTGAGGAAGATGCTCTATCTATAGAGAATCTGTTGGAAGGATTTTCTAAACCGGACCTAAGAAACTTAAGGTTTATTGATCCGTCAGGGTGTTGAACTATATTCTTGATCTTAGAATTTTCTGGTTCAACCTTCGGTGGGGTGATGGCGTCGAAACGCCATTCATCTATAGAGAGTGTCTCATCCCAGCGAAGCATTCTAGGGACGAATATGTTGATGTGCTCTTGGTTTGCTTCCATGAGCATGGTAACACCTTTGTTACTCATTATTTTCGCTTTAGGAGCGAGGGTAGTTTTCATTAGCCTGTAATAAATTCGATAAATTACAGCAATCTCTTTAGTGTTAACCTTACTTTTCATATTCTTTCTTTTTATATTTAATGTTAAAGTATCCAAGATATTATCATCATGGATATCTACCGAAAAGTTTGGATAACAATTCAAATAGACAGGTCCTCTGGCTAAATTACTTTGTAAAACTCCTAAAAGAGAATCCTCAAATTTTAACATTCTGGCGTCTCTTAAGAGAAGACAAATGGGCGTATCTAACCCCAAACGATACATGGGTTTGACCGCGACTTGAACAAGTCCTATATGGAGGAAGTTAAAATCTTTTTTATAATTATTAATATCTTGTGGAGCCAACAGCCTAACAATTTCTTTAGAATTATTGATGGCTATAGTAGACTCACAAGTTTTGATATTATAATTTTTTATAAAATCAAATTTTCCTGTTTCATAAATAGTTTTGAAAGGTTGTTTAGGAATATCCCAGTTTTGCAAATCTCTTTCCACCTTTGCTATTTTCATAGTTGATGTGGAGAGGTTTTCACTATTAATAATACTGTGATGCCCGGAACTATTCATTTTAATACTGGGCTGAGTAATTACTAAACAACCAATCAGGGTTCTCTATCAGGGTCTTCTGGACTCCTATAAGATGTTTAACCTGTTCTATCATATGATAGATATGAGTAATTTCTTTGAGGATTACTTGTCTAGCTAAAGTCTGGTGTTGGATAGAAACATCCTCTAGGGGTGCAACACACTTATAGTAGTGTAACCTAAGTCTAAGATCTTTTAGCTGCTTAACAAGCTTGTTCATATCTATTTGGCAACAAACTTTAAGATAGTTCGCCCTTCTAATCCTCTCGAAAGAAGGATGCTTAAGCATGGTCTATGGTTTATGAGTAACTCTTAGGGTAAACTAAGTTGAGAGGGAACTACTGTCTTTGAGAGCTATTGTACTAGAGGTTGGTGACTGTTGGTTCTAAACACTGTTTCGAACTCCATTTTTTTCTTTGCGATAGCCTCAAGTTCTTACCTAACAAATTTTAAGTATATAGTCGTCAAGCAATTAACTCTTTCCTAAAATTCCTTTTGGACGGTGCACTGGGTTTCTTTTGAGCTTTGTGTTTCTTGGCAACAACTCTAGAAGGGGCGGTTATTTTGGTGTACCCAAAGTCTTGACAGAAACTTCCTAACTCGGTGGTAGAAAGTCGACCTTCCTTTTTATGGTATCAAAGCCATGTTGTCTGTCAATATGAGTAGCTAAACTTATACTACTGTCTTGATCATATAATACCTCTATTTTTTATTTAGTCCCATGTCCGAATTCTCGATCGGTCGGCTGGAACAATGCTATGCTATTGTCTTTCCTCCACATTTGTAGGATACTCACTTGCTGAAGTTTAACATGGGAAACCTCTTTCTCTTGAGGAGGATCACACTCCATAACATTATTTGAATCCACATTTGCTTACTTATGTTCTTATTTTCCTTCTAGGAATTGTTATCTTTGTTAAGATGGCTCATAATTCTTTATACCATTGTGACCCATCCGAGATGGTGCCTTTACTTATTAGTAAGAGAAACGCGTCTCAACTTTGCAGTGAAGATCCTCGTGGGTATACTTCCAATATGGGCTTACTGTTGTCGATCCTAATTCATGGGCTTAACTTCCCCATCCGATCTTTAGGTATAAACAACATCGTCCTCTTGTTTCCTCTGGGTAAGCACCTAGCACTGCACCGACTAATCTTAATCTCTATTATTCATGGGTTCTTTACATATCTAGCCTCACGCCCCACTCTGGGATTAAATCTTAGTCCTTACTCAACTGTCCTCATTATTGGTGAGTCATTCCCATTTGTATGCGGATTAAATCCTTCTCTTGCTCTTAGTAAATATCTACTGGAGATATGTTTTTAGCAATTTCGTAATCATATATTCTTGCGCGATCTTGGATATTCCTAATCTTTTACTGCTTATCCTTCTTAGCATTACATTTTCTTTCGTTTATTATGAGTATCATCCTTAACCATCGGCTTTTACTTCCATGCTCCGTAACCCCTCAGCTCGGTCACCTTATTCTAACCCCTCATATTATTACTTTTTGCTGGAGATATTTCTTCAAAATCATTGCCACTTGCTTTCGAGATCAATTCCTCAAATGCTAAGATCGTCCCCTAATATAAATATAACATAGTTTTGATGGATCATTTGGCCATTTAACTCATCTCCTTCTAGATTCGGTAGACATCCTTTCTCGATGAAACTTGACTTATCCTCTTACTAATATATTTAGAATACTCCTCTCAAGCCTACGTATGCTTTCATTTTTTATTATTCTTCATGCTTTCCGAGGCGAATCCTATACAGTTAGCGATCTTTTTCATCACTTTACCTCTTTTAACTAAGAGGCCACTATCACTTCTTTTGAAGATGTCAGGTCATCATATTGATGTTCATCATAATTTACATTCCTTCGAGACTCACAACTTGCCTTAGATAGTCGGTCTCATAACACCTTCCTCTTGATGCCCCAACCATTACTTCATTCATTGCTTTCTATATTTATTGGTCACGACTTGCCATCCTTCTATACTTTACTTCTCGATTCTTAGTCATTTCATACGTCTATTCCACTATATAATTTACCTTTGCGTTATTCTCTTTATATTAATCTCACCCTTTATCCACGTCTATACCCTCATAATATAACATTTCCTTTGTCTAACTTCCTCTTCTTCTCTATTTTTCGACAGGAGTCTCACCGAGGGAAGCATTTATCTTCTGCACAAAGGGCTCCATACCTAGCCCGCAAAATCTTTAAATTCTCTCAGAGTAATACTTGGCTAACAATTTCATGGTACATTATGTACACGTTCTCTAAAGGGGTATCACTGCCTAACGGTAATATTTTTCAGTACCCTCCATGTTGAGGATTGTTCAAAATCCTTACTAGATCATGAGGTCCCACTTTTTCCAAAACTTACATTCATTGATGTCAATAAATCAGTAGCAAAAATAGGTACTTCTCAATGTGATTCTATCACTTCTATAGAAGGGACAACAAGGCTTTCATTACTCTATCTGAATTATGATCTCGTTACAATCTTCTGCATCTCAAACATTTGGTAACTCTACCGCCTTAATCTTTCTATATTTCTAAGGTCGATGCTTTATCTTTTCGAACTTACACCACTTCCTTTCGTATATAAAGGGGGATACAGTCGCTCATATTCTAAAATTTCAATATCATACTCGCACCTCTGGCATGTCAATAATCTTGGTAATAATTTTTCTTGGGAGGGCTATGAATATGAGTTAACCAAGGTCTTTTTGGTTATTGTCATAACTAAAACTGTGTAAAGCACGAGTAAGACTCAAATTCCTATAACTCAGCTCTACTACACGATCTATGAGATGAAAGAATGGAAACCATCCCTAAATGCCTAACATCCTCTCGCTTATAAGTATGGTGCACCACATACTCATAAATAAGACTCTGTTAGATACGGCTTGTGAACTCCCTAGGACTGACATTTCTTGATATCAAGTTTGTCACACTCCAAACTGGGGGTGTGGTCAACACCGGATGCCGTACTGGACTGAGCGTACCACTATGAAACATAACCTATAAACTAAATAGAAACTGCGGTCGACAGGACCAAAATAACATACACGTACAAGACATCATCTGGATGTAACAACAGGAGAATAGTAACTTTAAACACTATATATAATATGGTACAAGACATGCAAGGTCGTCGTATAGATCAACTGAATATACTAACTCAAATCTACAAGCCTCTATGGAAAACATAACTGTGATATGGCCGGGATAGGGCCCTGACCTACCCAACAACTGTACCTATACCAATCTAAGCTCATGACTCTAACTCGATAGCTTCGAATGAAGTGAACCTCACAACTCAATCCAAAGAACTTAACTATCTCCTACTTGGGAGGTCTATCTGCACCTCTATCTGAATTTGCAGTATCACATACAGTGTCGCCAACAAATGGGATGTCAGTACAAATGAAATGTAATGGTATGTAAAGCATGAATATCAATATGAAAATATGAGTTGTAAAGAAAAGCATAAAAGCAATCTGATACTCTGATACCCTGTATACCGCATAGGGCGAACAATAAAAATCTAAAACTGTATTGTACTCTTGGTTTAACAGCTTTGGTTTGTAATCTTCCATCGGCTTATAACCTAAGGTGTAATATATCACTTCCCTCAGGTATACTCAATGCGGTGTGTATAATGTACATACATAACTTCCCACTGACTGGTCGCAATAGTGGTGTGAATAATATATATATATGTATATATGTATATGTATATAACTACCGACCAACATAGGCTCGGTTGTGTGGATGGTGTACTGTGATAACAATGGCTCTTGGCCTCATTGAGACTCACAACTCTTTGACTTTACTTTGAAATGACTCTTGGTCGACTAGATGATTAACTCTTTGGAACCCTTCTTTTGAGGTCTATGAAGTTCAGAGACAAGCAAGATACATAGAATAGATTAGCGAAAGAATAGGTATGTTCAATGAAGGACAAAACTTTGTGAATAGGACTTGACTTTGAAGGTAACCACGACTTTCAGCCCTTAACCTTGGTTCAGTCTTTTATTTCACCTTTTAATGACAAATTGCAGGTATACAAGACTGGACTTGAGAGACTCCTTTAGAAAGGAGTATAGTTTCAATCAGACAACCAACAATAAACATGGAATACAAAAATACAAGAGAACAATTATCAAAAAGGGATAATAGACATATAAAAAGAATAATTATGTGGAACCATCAGAATAACATGTGTATGAATACAACAATAACAAGGAAAATAATCATGATGTATGAGATGCAATCAAATATAGGAGATGGATATCACATGCTTCAGAAACTCAATAACACGCAATTTCCATGTAGATCATTCATTCATATCAGAAGAAATATGATGAATAAACACAACAATTATCAACAATGGTGACAAGCCCATATAATGGCGAAAATCCCAAATAACAGCAGTCTGAATAAATCTAAGGCTAATTTCCTAAATCGACCCATCAACACAATTCAACACTGGTATCCAACAAAGCATTCATCATAGCCGCTAATGTGGGACCCCCAAACATGCCCAATACCCCTCAACATTTATAACAACTATGTACTTCTATCAGAGTCTATAAAGATAAACCGTAGCCTACCTCAAAGCAGAGCAAGTGCCATGAACCTCAATCCTCAACGCAAGCCTTGCCCTTTCGAAGTGCCTTATAATATTCATAATCTAACACATATATTCTATGTTAAAATAATCTTATACTAATAAAAGGACTTAGTCCTTAAAAACAATCCAAAGATCCACCCCATAATCGACCTTAGGCCCACGGTAGCAAATTGAAAACTTTATTACCCAAAAAGCATTATATTATACTATAGACATATCCTTAAGTTAATTTTAAAACTAATCACATTTGTACCCTCAATTTCATGTTTAAGCAAAAAGCCTCAATTCAAACTCTAGGTTTACCCTCAATTTCAAAAAGGGTTCCAATATCAAATTAACCATATCACAATATCATCTTCTATCATTACTCAACACTATGTTACAAAATCATGACAATATAAACCTTAATCAATCCCCAAATCACGATTCATAGTCTCTTATTCTAGCATGAAAACATATGCTTATCTTTCCCCAAAATAGGAATTATACTAGGATTTAAGAGACCCAAATGATAATTAATCAATGAAAAGGGTTGAAAACTTTACCTCAAAGAAGAACAGTGATGGATGATTCAAAAAATCCCTCTCCACCGAGCTCTAACCTCAAGAAAATTTTTTAGAGAAGTGAAATCATTTTTGGGCATTAAATTTTGATTCTGGAAATAGTGATTCTACTTCGGCGAAAAATATTCCGCCGAGGAGGAACAACTTAAAATCCTAGATGAGCGTAGTAGCAGCAAATACTCTGTAGAGGAAGATCACCTATGCCAGGAAATGTCCACAAAAGTGGAACCTCAGATTCACACAAGGCCCGCATCTGCAAGCCAACCTCTGTAGAGGCAAATTCGCATAAGTGGCCAGAACTCGTCGGTGCGGTGCTCTACAAACCAGCAACTAGGAACTTAACCAATTCTCTACCAAACACTTAAAACACTCCCGATATCCTTCAAATGCAAACAAAATATGGTACCCCAAGGTAAATGGTGTCATAAACTCGCTCGCGCACTTAGATTTCTCATACAATTGTGCTATGACAATTTCACAAGAAGAGGCATAAAATACATTTGATTTCCTCAATAAGTGAAATAATGACTCGAGTAAGTTATAAATTACCATTCGCAATTACGGAAGTGACAAAACTTAGAAACGAACCCATATACCTGAAAGTCAACTTTGGGTCAAACTTATCATTTCTAAAATCTTTATTTTTGGTTTTTTCTTATGAAAATCACATGAAGGTACCTTGATATACGTACTATCCATCCCCATATGTGACAAATCCCACACAGAGTCTATGGAAAAGGTAATTTTTTTAAATAAGGGTCTTTAACTAAAAATGACCAAATGGGTCATTATAGTAGGGTCAGAATGAGTATGATTTAGGCATTGATCAAGTCTAGTGGGCATTACTTCTATGATTCTTATGTGTTGTCATGAATTGGACCGTAACTTAATGTGAAATTAATCCTTATGTGGACAAGGTGTCTATGTGATTTACTGAACTGTGTAGAATAAGATTATGTGAGATTCATCTTTATATTTATGTCAGTTATATATCTTCCATCGTTGTCGCTCTATGATGTATATGGGTGTACATTGTGTACTCATGCTATGCAAATTGTATCTTTTATGTGGAAGCAATTATATGGTTGGTTCAGGCTGCAGCTTCAGAGCACGAGGAGGTTAAGGCTGACCACTCATCATATAGGTGGCCTTGGTCATCATCCTAGTCAGACTGCCCTTATCACCTATAGCGGTGTTGTTTTATCTTTATTTTCTTTGTATCTTAGAAGTCCGTATACAAGTCATACTAGATTTTGGAAATAATGTTGTATGGGATTTGACTTTTAAATATTTTAAATAAGAATTATTATATCCATGTGATTTCTTCATTTACTTCTGCAATGTATAAGTTTGTGCTAAAGGTATTTTTGGATGGTTCGCCTTTTGGGGGGATAGTGTAGGTGCCACCACAACGCCCGTGATTTAGGTCGTGATAAAAATTGGTTGGACTTGAATCCTTTTTAGTCTAAATTTCAACCATGTAAGATTGAAATTAAGTAATTTTGCATCACTTCAGCTATTTTGGCTTGAACTTCAATCATATGTGCATGAACTTCAGACAAATAAGCTGAAGTTAGGCAAAAATAACTGAAATATCAAGACTAACTTCAGATATCATATGGTTGAAGATGTACGAAGTGGATACTCATTGCAAAAGATTTTAAAAAGCATGCACAAATTAAATAGTTGCGGCAAAATCGATATTCGTACACTTTACATGGGAAATTGACACAAAAATATAGAGGATATATATATATATATATATATATATATATATATATATATATATATATATATATATTATTTACTATGTTATTCAGCCATGTGACTTTCTTAGAATACGTCACTCGGTAATTTTAGTATAATAATATATTTATTCATATATTAAGCCAAGTGCAAGATACTACAAGGCCACTTGGAAAATGTTAAATTTTTTTCATGAATTTTTTTTCCAAAACTTTTAACAACAAAAAAAGGTAAAAATACATAGAACAATAAGATATAACGATATTTTCATGTAACGACCCATCTGGTCATTTTTAATTAAATACCTCTATTTGAATATTTTACCCTTTCCATAGACTCTATGTGCGGTTTGTGATATGCATGGATGGGTGGCATGGATCCCGAGGTCTATTTATGTGAGTTTCGGATGAAAAAACCAAAATAAGAACCTTAGAGTTGGATAATTTGACTCCAGGTTGACTTTTGGGTAGATGGGTTCGTTTTTGGGTTTCATCGCTTTCGATAGTTCCGAAGGGTCATTTATGACTTAGTCGAGTCATTGCTTCTCTTCCCAAAACAATCGGATGTAGTTTGTGGCCTTATTAGTGAAATTTAGATATTTGATCATTTTGGGCGATTCTTTAGAAATATTTGTATTAGCTCAGTCAAATGGGAAATTCGAGGGCGCGACTGAGTTCAATGAACTATTTACCTTGGGAGAGCATGTCTGGTTTATGTCTGGGGGGTATCGGAAGTGTTTCGGGTGTTTGCTAGAAGTTTGAATGATGTTCATATTTGTTGGTGTCTGGTGTCCACACCAGTAGGTGGGTTGTCTGCTCCTGTGTGTCCACCTCTACGGAGGTTGTCTAGAAGAAGTGGGACTTAAGATTTGTTCAGGTTTCGCCTCGGTGGAGGGTCTCTCGCGGAGGCCAATGCACATCTGCGGATTTCTGTTCGCTTTTGCGCTGGGGTGAGCTATCAAGTAATTGTGCCCCAGTGAGGTATTTTTATGCGGGAGCGAGACTGCGCCAGCAGAGTCGGGTTTGCGAGAGTGGAAACGCTATATCTGGTAACCCAATAAAATTCTCTAGGTCGAATCACTTTCCCAAAATATGTTCACCTCGATTCTAGAGCGGTCTAGGGAGAATTCTTGAAGGTTTTGGCTAGGTTCTTCATTTGAGGTAAGCTTCTTTACTCTTTTAGTTATGTTTCATGAATTAAGTCTTGAATGATGTATGTAAATTGGGGGAAATGAGGTCTAGTGTTCATATGAGAATAAGAGAGGTGAAATCTTATTTAAGGGTATAATTGGATTTAGTTTGTCTTGATATTGTAGATTGGTATTGGATTATGATAGAAGATCATGTTGTATAATTTAATTTAATTATAGAAATCCTTTTTAAATAGGGAGAAATTCTACGGTTTATGAATTGGGGCTTTTCTTAGATTGTGCTTTTTAGGGTTCAATTGGATTTAGTTCTTCAATTAACATAAGGATATGATTAGTTAGTGTGTATTTATGCTTTTTGGGTAATAAAGTTTAGACCAGCGGGGTCGCCTCCACTATCTTGGGTCAGGTTTTATCGGATATTCCTAGAGAAGTATGTGCCTCCTAGCTTGCATCTGAGCAAGCGTGATGAGTTCTAGAGGATTAAACAGAAAGGCACAGTTTCTGATTAGGAGACTCTCTTCTACGCCTTATCGTGTTATGCAGCACCGTTGTTACCTGCAGAGGTAGAGAGAGCCAGATGCTTTATTAGAGGATTTAGTGTTTCTCTTTAGTTATCTACGTTACAGCTGGTAGTTGATGGAGCTTCATTCGAGATAGTGACTGAGCATGTTAGGAAGGTCGAGTCTGTTAGGAGCAAGTTGCCTAGACATGATTTCGTTAAGAGGATGCGCCGATATGGACAGTAAAGTGGGTCTACTTCTCGTGGTTATGGACAACATGGTAGGTTTCAACATTCACAATCTTGTTGCCCGGTTCAGAAAGCCCTTTATTTTACAGATGACACTTCCGCGGGGTAAAGCGATGATCGTGGTGGTCACTCAGGTTCTTCTATCTCTCTTCAGCAGCCCTCAATGGCCAGCACTTGTTATAGTTGTGGAGAAGTTGGACATATCAAGAGGGATTGTCCCAAGCTTAGATCGGGTGTATCTCAGACACCCAGGACCCCAACACAGCCATCTAGGAGTGGCGGACAGTCTAGTAGAGGAGGTTCCCAGTCAGGTTGTGGTGGCTATCAGACTAGCCATGGTGGACATCAAATGGGTAGAGATGGAGCTCATTCAGGTCGAGGTAGCCAGCAGTGTACTCAGTTCGATGAAGGACGCAGTTATTGTTATGTTTTCCCTAGTAAGCTAGAGGCTGAGGTATCAAATGCGGTTATCACAAGTATTATCAGTGTGCCATCAGTCTGCTATAGTGTTATTTGATTAGGGGTCTACAATCTCATATGTGTCTGCCTACTTTTCTGGTGATTTAGATATATGGTGTGATATGCTCAATATACATATCTCTATGTCTACACCAATCGGTGATTCTGTGCTTGTAGATTGAGTCTATTGACAATGTGTGGTTACTTTTATGGGTTATGATACATGAGTAGACTTGCTCATATTAGACCTAGTTGATTTTGATATTATTCTAAGGATGGATTGGTTATCACCATACTATGTGATTCTAGATTGTCATGTCAAGACAGTCACTCTAGGGATGCCTGGTCTTCCGAGGTTAGAGTAGAGAGGCACTCCCAGTCCTTCTCCTAAGAAAATTATTTCTTTAATTAAAGCTAGGAAGTTGATAGATAAGGGGTATCCAGCGTACCTAGCTCATATTCGGGGTACGAGTGTTGAGACTCCGTCCGTTGAGTCAGTTCTGGTAGTTAGTGAGTTTGTTGAGGTCTTTCCGAAAAATTTACTAGGTATGCCGCTAGATAGATATATTGACTTCTACATTGATCTCGAGCCATGTACTCTACCCATTTCTATTCCTCTATATCGTATGGCTCTAGAAGACCTGAGAGAGTTAAAGGAGCAGCTTCAGGACTTATTGAGTAAGGGTTTAATTCAATTGAGTGTGTATCATTGGGGTGTTTTTGTATTATTCGTGAAGAATGATGGCACCAGACGTATGTGCATTGATTACAGATAGTTGAACAAGGTCACCATCAGAAAAAAATATTTGATTCCTCATATTAATTATCTGTTCGACAAGATTTAGGGTGCTTTTGTGTTTTCAAAGATTGATTTGAGGTCTGGGTATCATCAGTTGAAGATTCGAGCCGAGGATGTGCCCAAGATGACTTGCTGAACTCGTTATGGTCATTATGAGTTTTTGTTGATGTTATTTGGGCTTACCAATGCCCCCAGAACGTTCATGGATTTAATGAATAGGGTATTCAAGCCGTATATGGATTCTTTTATGATTGTCTTCATTGATGACATTTTGATATATTCGAAAAGTCGGGAGGACCACGAGAAGCACTTGAGAGTGGTTCTAGGGATATTGAATGAGAAGAAGTTGTATATTATGATCTTGAAGTGTGAGTTTTGGTTGAGTTTAGTGGTATTTCTGGGACACGTGGTGTCCAAGGATGGAATTATGGTTGATCCTAAGAAGATAGAAGCAGTCTGGGACTGGCATAGACCTACCTCAGTGACAGAGATTTGGAATTTCATCGGTCTCACTAACCACTATCATCAAGGGAATCTCTTCTATTAATTTTCATTTGATGTAGTTGACTCAGAAGGAGGTGCCTTTTCCGGTGGTCTGATGAGTGTGAGGAGAGCTTTCAAAAGCTCAAGTTGCTTTTAATCACAACCCCAATTTTATCCCTTCCGATGGAGGGGAAGGACTTTACTGTGTATTGTGATGCTTCAAGGATTGGGTTGGGCTATGTGTTGATATAGGAGGGTAAGGTGATTGATTATGCATCGACGCAGTTGAAGGTGCACGAGAGGAATTACCCTGTTATGACATGACTATTTTGTACGTGTTCAATCAAAGAGATTTAAATTCTAGACAACGTCAATGGATGGATTTGCTAAAAGATTATGACTATTTTGTACCATTCAGGCAAGGCCAATGTGGTGGCATATGCTTTGAGCTGAAAGGCAGTGAATATGGGGAGTTCAACTCTCTTGATTTTTTTTAACGCCTTTTGGAATTGGAGGTTCGGTCATTAGCCAACAATTTTGTGAGATTTGATATTTCGAATCCAGTTAGAATTTTGGCTTGTGTTAAGGCAAGGTCTTTTGGAACAAATCAAGACCCACAAGTACAATGATGTGAAGTTATGCTAAATCAGAGATAAGGTGATGAGTGGTGGAGCCAATGAAGATGTGATTGATAGTGAGGTGGTGTTCAGGATAAAGGTGTTACACCTTGTAAGATTAAGATGATAATTACGAACGTCATTAAGGAAGTGAGATTCGGATATTGAATATAAGGAACGCTTACATATGTTAATACGGGAAATTAGTGTATAAACGGATGTTATCCCGGAATAGTTTTTCTTTAGTGCTATACACGTGACGACGAGAATTAATCCTAGTAGTTGAATTTATTCCAATGGAGTTATGGAATAGTTGTATTATAAAATTATGACATTGAGGATACGAGGCTTATGAAATTTTCGGGAATCAAAAGAGGTGGGCTTAAGATTTATTAATTGAAGAACTTGGGGGCCAAAGTGTAAAAAGGAAAAATCAGATTTTTTTTTATATACCTACACTCACCTCTTCATCTTCTTTCTAAACTTAACCAAAAAAAACTCTCATTCTCTCCTCCAAAGCTCAGCCGAAAAATACCCAACCCCATACCCAATTTAAGATTTTTATCTTCTCTTCCTACACTACATTTTTCACCAAAAATTGGAAGCCAAAACAACACCAAAAATAGTGGGAAAACAGCCACTGCTGGCCGAAACTGTAGCCCAGAAATTTCGAATTTTTGGGATGAAATTTTGGAAGAGAAATGTGTAGGGATGATGGCTTAACATTGTAGAACACTTGCATATCAATTGGAGTTGAAGAAGTGAACAAAAAAGGGAAAGAAATACGAAAACAGTGGGGATTTTCGGACAAACAGTGGACAGAAAATTGCAGACTGTTTTGGGAAGAATTTGAGGTATAAAATTCTTCTTTCTATGATATAATTGGAATGCATGTTATTAGAATTAAGGTAATGAATTTGTGTTAAGGAGAAATTGGAATTTAAGCGTTACATGTGACAATTTTGGGCTAGTTGCCAATTTGGGACAGATTTTGGTGTTATTGGATTTGTTGGTTATTGTTGTTATTATTGTCACTAATTGCATGATGAAATTGAAAGGAAACATTGATATTTAGTTGGAATTAGTTATATGGAAGTATTGAAATACGAAATTGGATTTTAGGAGTTAAGATAAGAGTTATGGAATTATGACATGTTGTGGCCAAGAACTTGCATGAAATTGTTGGACGTGTTCTGATGTATATGGACTATTTTAGGGACTGTTTTGTGGTGTTATAATGCTGAAAATTTAGTTACCATTATGCATGTTTAAGTGTGGTAATTGCTAATGTAAGTCCTAAAGGAATAAGGGTGTAGAAAGGTGTAGAAAGGCTTCACATTCTACCCTCGTTGTTGTTGGAACATGGACTGTTTTGTGGGCTGTTTTTAAGGTGGATTAAGAGGCTAAATTTACATGAGAAGTGGGTGTGTAAATTCCCTTTATTGTTGTTTTGGTTGTGCCCTTAATTGTGCTTGGTTAATGATGTTATTAGCCTCGTTTGGAAGTTGTGGAAACATGTATAAACAGGGGAAGTGTTGCCCGAATTTTTATAGAATAAGAAGTCGTTATTCGATATAAAGTATGCTAGTAATCATAGAATTGACGAACGTATTACCATTATTATAGGTTGAAGTTCTATAACTAGGCATATTCTAATATTGGGTGGATTAGTTCGTCTAAAAGGTATGTGAAACCCTTACTTCTTTCTTTTGGCATGATTTAATGAAAGTACGGAGGACGTACTTGATTCTTATACAGTTTAATTCCTAAAGAGGATTGTTATGAGAAGTGCCTATGATTTTTCAGCAAAGAGTTTATTATGATATTATTATAATTATTTTATTGAGAGTCAAATGATAATTTTTACTTGCATATGGTTACTCATAATATCTACTCGTGCTAAGTGTTACTACTTCACCTCACCGAGTCCCGGGCCGGGTTATGTTCGTGCACAGCCTTGCATTTTTCACCGAGACCTTCACTAGAGGGTCGGGTTACGTAGGATGGACCCATAGATAAGATATGACTTTACCGAGTCTCAGCATGGGCCGGGTTACGATATGACTTTACCGAGTCCTAGCATGGGCCGGGTTACAATATGACTTCACCGAGTCCCAATATGGGCCGGGTTATGATATGATTCCATCGAGTCCCGCACTAGTGGGTCGGGTTACATTACAGATATATATATATATATATATATGTATATGGACAGGCACTCATATTTTCTTGACTTGACTCTCATTTTTATAAGGCAACTAACTTTTATTGTTTATGGCACAGTTGGATTTGGATCCTGATTTTTATACTAATCTCTTGTTATCCATTGGCTACTTATGATCTCATTTGCAGCATTTTATGTTTTACATACTCAGTACATTATTTCGTACTGACCCCCTTTCCTCGGGGGGGCTGCGTTTCATGACCGCATGTACAGGTTTTCAGTTTGGTGAACCTCAGGCCTAGGTTCCTACTCAGCAGGTTGGGAAGCTCCTTTGATTCAGAGCTTTGTCATTTTGGGTACAGAACCCTATTATTTTGACTTTTGTATATTTAGGGGCACGACGGGGCCCTGTCCCGTCATATGTCGTTATCCTTCTTGTAGAGGTCTGTAGACAGTTGTGGGTTGCACTGGTGTAAGGGTTATAACTCTATTTTGGTCAGTCATGCTATTGTACTCTGTGTTGGGGTGTCCCCGTGTATATATGACATTATCTAGTGGCAGCCTTGTCGGCTTTCCTGTTGTTTTGTGTTGGCTAGTTGTGACTCCTTAGGAGGCAGGTACATTCGGGGGTAAAGGCAGCCTTGTCGGCTTGCCTACCCTGGCATATATTGTTATTGCAGCGTTATGCTGTCGGATTTTAGACTCATTAAGTGTTAGTTGGATTATATGTGACAGGTTAGTGCAATGACGTCATTAGGGCGGTTAGTCGCGGCCCGTCGGGTCGGGTCGTGACAAAAGGGTAGAGTGTGTGTTCTTCGAGTTGGTAATTGACTAGATTGATTATGGATGAGGCTCAAAGCTCTAGATATTCGATTCATCCAGGCGCTACAAAGATGTACCCTGACTTGAAGCAGCACTATTGGTGGGGGAGGATGAAAAGAGACATTGTGGAGTTTGTGTCTCGGTGTCAGAATTGTTAGTAACTTAAGTATGAGCACCAGCGACCTGTTGGTAAGTCTCAGATGATGCCCATTTCTGAGTAAAAGTGGGAGAAGATCTCTATGAATTTTGTTGTTGGGTTTCCCAAGACTTTAGGCAAGTTTGATGCTATTTGGGTCATTGTTGATAGGTTGACCAAGTCCGCGCATTTCATTTCAATCCAGACGACTTACAATGCTGAGAAATTAGCTAAGATTTTATATTCGTGAGATTGTTCATCCTCGTGATCTACCTATTTCTATCATTTGAGACCAGGGTACTCAATTTATCTCTCATTTCTGGCAGACTTTGCAAAAAGAGTTAGGTACTTGCTTGGATCTTAGTATAATATTTCACCCTAAAATGGATTGTCAGTCTTAGTAGACCATTCAGGTTTTGGAGGATATGTTAGGAGCCTACGCGATTAATTTTGGTGGTCATTGGGACCAATTCTTACCTTTGGAACAGTTTGCGTACAACAATAGTTATCACTCCAACATTGATATGGTGCCATTTGAGGCTTTATATGATAGGATGTGTCATTCTTCGATTGTGTGGTTTCATGCATTTGAGGTTCGACCTTGGGGAACCGATTAGTTGAGGGATTTCTTAGAGAATGTGATGGTGATCCAGGACAAGCTCATGGCAGCTCAGAGTAGGCAGAAGGAGTATGCGGACCGGAAGGTCCTAGATATGAAGTTTATGGTTGATAGGGTTATTTTGAAGGTATGACCCATGAAGGGTGTGATGAGGTTCAGAAAGAGAGGGAAGTTGAGTTAGAGGTATATCAGACCTTTTGAGATTATTCAGAAGGTTGGAGAGGTGGCATATGAGTTAGCTCTGCCACCAGGTCTTTCGGGTGTTCATCCAGTTTGCCATGTGTCTATGCTAAAAAAGTATCATGTCGACGATTCTTATATCATTCAGTGGGACTCTGTATTACTTGATTACAATTTAGAATTCGGGGAGGAGTAAGTGGCTAATTAGACAGGCAAGTGAGAAAATTGAGGTCTAAGGAGATAGCTTCTGGGAAGGTGCAATGGAATCATCGTCCTGTTGAGGAGGCGACTTGGGAGATTGAGTCTGACATGTATAGCATATATCATGACTTGTTTACTACTTTTGGGAGGTTTCCCCTATTAGTTTTTCTCCGATCGAGGAAGAACATTTGTTTAATTGGTGTCTGATGTAATGACTCGTTAGATCATTTTTAGCTAAAGATCACTATTTGACTATTTTAAATTTTTTGCAGACTCTATGTGAGGTTGGTGATATGCGAGGATAGGTGACACAGATCCCGAGGTCCAAATATGTGAGTTTCGGATGAAAACCCCAAAATAAGAACCTTAGAGTTGGATAGTTTGACTCCTGGTGTACTTTTGAGTAGATGGATTCATTCCGGGTTATGTTGCTTTCAGTAGTTCCAGTGGATAATTTATGACTTAGTCGAGTCATTGGTTCACATTCTGAGACAATCGGATGTATCTTATGGCCTTATTTGTGAAATTTGAATATTTGATCATTTTGAGCAATTTTTTAGAAAAGTATATCTTAGCTCGGTCAAATGGAAAATTTGAGGGCGCGAGTCAGAGGGTCCCTCGTGGAGGCAAATGCGCCTCCATGGATTTTTGTTCGCTTCTGCGCTGTGGTGAGCTGTCATGTGACTTCGCCCCATCGAGGTATTTTTACATGGGAGTGAGACCGTGCTAGCAGAGTTGGGTCCACGGGAGTGGAATCGCTGTATCTGGTAATCCAATAAAATTTCATAGGTCGAATCACTTTCCCAAAATAAATTCACCTCGGTTGTAGAGCTGTCTAAGGAGACTTCTTGAAGGTTTTGGTTGGATTCATCATTTGAGGTAAGATTCTTCACTCTTGTGGTTATGTTTCATGAATTAAGTCTTTGAATAATGTATGTAAATAGGGGAAAATGAGGTCTAGTGTTCATATGATAATAAGAGAGGTGAAATCTTGATTTAAAAGTGTAATTGGTTTAGTTTGTCTTGATATTGTAGATTGGTATTGGATTATGATAGAAGATCATGTTATATCATTTAATTTAATTATAGAAATTCTTTTTTGAATAGGGAAAAATTCTAGGGTTTATGAATTGGGCTTTTCTGCAATTGTGCAATTGAGGGTTCTATTGGGTTTAGTTCTTTAATTAACTTAAGAATATGATCAGTGAGTATGTCATTTGCATTCATACACTCATGGCTCTAAGGTTTAGTTCTTACCTTGCGTTGTCATTTGCATTCATACACTCGTGGCTCTGATGATATTGATATGAGAGTGGTATGGAATTGTTGTGGGTCCAAGAGACTGGAAAGGTAACAACTTTATGAGATTATGACAACATTGAGATAATGATACGCGGGGAACGGGTTGCACGCCTGCAACAGTTATTATTATTCATCTAAGAGTTGGCTTCAATGAAAAATTCCGGAGGAGTATATGAACTTTGCGGGTCCCCCATGGGTGTGTTGTTCATAGAATTTGAACGTCTTTATAATGGAAGATGAAAGATATATGGCATATGCATTGCATTCATATCATACATACTTCATTGCATTAATTATCTCTTGATGAATCAAGTACTAGATTTGTAATTGATAACTTGGTTGATTTTTGTATTAAATGGAAATAAGAATTGATTATTAAGTACTTGAACACTGCCATTGAAACTGTCTGGAATCGGATAACTTTTATGATAATGAGGTGTTATGTGAAATAAGTGGCTTGTTGCCTCAGTGAACTGTTACATGAACTACATGAATTAATTGGATTATTGAACTGTTTGGTATAGGATTTATTGGTGTCAACTCGATATTTATCTCTTTTTGCGTATCTTCCGTCGTTTATGTCGTATGATGCCTATGGGGGTATGTTGTGTACTCATACTACACTTGCTGCATTTTTTTTGGATGCAGATACAACTTCTTCTACCAGTTTAGGACTACGTGGCTGAGTTTGAGCTGTTGGAGTTCGAGACTACATGGTGAGGATGGTACCTTCCGGCATACCCTTGGAGGCTCTTATCTTATTCTGTCTTTTTATTGTATTCGAGAGACATGTCATGCATTTAGACTATGCTACTTTCTTTTTATCATACTCTATATTTGATTTAGAGCTCTTTTATCGTTGACCAGATCATTAGGGGATTATATTTGCTTTTCAGGATAATATTCCGCATTTATATTATAATCGACAATTGCTTAAGTATTTTGTTGTATTTCCGCATTTCTTCTTACATCTTGTTATATAAGATTGGGTGTGGTTCGCCTATAGGCGGAAAGCGTAGGTGCCACCACGATTCTTCAAAAGGGTGGTGACATTTCATTTTGTTACATGAGGTGCGAATTAATATATGAATATATAAATAATGACAAATTCGATTATGATAATTCTATAGTCCCAATTAAATTGGAATACGAATAGTTTTTGAGATATAACGTTTTTGTCCTAGAAAGTGAAGAAAATTTAATTGCTTATTGCACGTAATATACTAACAATTACTAAAAGTAGCAGTATAGATTTTATGAGAAAATAATAAACTAACTCTCTATTTATACTTTGAATAAATTCAAAATACCATTTAGCTCTAAATGTTACATTAGATTGATTGTATGTAAAATGCTAAATGAAAAAAATTAATTAAAATATCTCAAAAGCAAAAAATGTACAACTATAGAGGTAATGCAAACATGTTGATATCTAAACTTTGAATTAATTTTATAAATAAAATAAAGGAAGTAAATAATTTTCAAAAGTAGTATTCATAAATTTAGATAATCAAAGAATGTGAATAATAGAATAAAATTCTAAAAATAAAATTATGTTTCTGGGGTAAAAAATCTATTTATTATAAAAAAAAAAAAAGAGGAAAAAGCCTCCATATAAGCCAAGTGACAGCTTACCAATATGTCACTTGATATTACCTAAGACAATGCTCAAAGAATTAGAAATTAAGAAATTATTAGAAAAAAAATATAAATCTCCTTTTTTTTAATAATATTTAATTTAGATAATCATCATATAAAATTAATCAAAAAAATTACAGATTTCTACTCAAGTATAGAACTTCTTTTTCCTTTTTTCTTTATCCACTTTTAAACTTCTATCCCACTTTTACACGTTGCTAGGCATTAGAAAATAACTCCAGTAAAGAACTTAAAGGTCATATATTTAAGAAAACAGTTTCCAAGAGTAAATAAAAAAACAGTTTCCAAGACTAAACTGCATATATAGAATTTTTTTTTGAGAAAATAGCACTGAATAAAAAAATGCAAGGACGTTAAACTCTAAAAGCTGCTATTAAAATTTTAGTAATTATCTCTTTTTCTTCTTTCGACTCTCGCACGCTTGAAACCGCTTGCAAGGAGTTTTCTCTCCATTGGTAGAGATCTTTGTAGCCTTGTTTCTCCACCTTCAGGGTTGAGCCATTAGTCAGTACTCCATCCAGGAACATTCAAATTTGTAGCATTTGTTACTGAAATGAAATCCATTTGATTGATTTTGAAGTTGGTAACTTTCTGTTTTTACTTCGATCAAACATTAAAATTTGTATTGCTTTTGGGAGTTATAATACAAAACATTTCTACTTCAAATATGATATTCTGTATGATTGGATTTGATGTCTTATATCTTTGTGATCATATTTCAGTGCAGTCTACATTCAAGAAAATTTAGTCGTTTACTCAGTATGATAATGAATGTTTTTGTTCCCAAGTCTTAAATTGACTCCATTAAATTATAGTGATTTTATTGAAAAATGGTTTAAATTTATATGTCGGCAAAAATAAAGGCAGAATGATGTAGTTTGGACCTCACTGAACATTGCACAATTTTTTTTTCCACTCTATGAATAGCTGTTTTAATTGTTGTATCTCTGCCACTGTCTTCCAGACGGAACGCTAGCATTAAATTGAGTAACAGACTGCACAGGTATAGAATATCCTTTCCATTGCCCCCATTATATGAACTATTTAAATCATCCGTTGATCGGATCTTCTTACTCTGCTCCCTTTCCAATCTTCATTGATTCCTCCTATTCTCTTGCTGCTTAGCAAAACCAATCAAGGAAGAAAATATGCAAGTAGGGGATATAGCAGCAACAACACACACAAATTTAATATGTGGCTCTAAATCACACACGAACCTATTATGCTTTTCTGTCAGAATAATGTACATTGCATATCTTGCCAACCGAGTGAATTTCATACTATACTCAAACAAACATGACGTCATGCTCAATGTTTTCAAATATAGTAGTCAGAGCAAACCGCTCCTCATTAAACAAAAACCTCTTCATGAACTCAGCCCAAGTAAGAGCCACAACATTGGTACCTCGCTCACTCTCACAACTCGAACCAAGCATGAGCAGCATCTTTCTGCGAATTCCACGGCTTCTGAACCATGAGCATTCATTTCTCAAAGGACTTTGAAAGTTTAATCCATAAAGTATTGGGGATTATCCTCTGCGTGTGAACCATATAACTTCGGCGGATTCAGTCCCAAAAGTTCTTAAGTCTTCCTCCACCCACTAGCCCTGGATTCGCACCCACATGCGCGCTGATGTTGGGATGCCACAAGAGTGGTAAGCATCTGGATCACATTTTGCATGGACCCAATATCATCCACACCTATAGTAAGGGCAACCAGAATATGTGGAGCTTGTGGGAGCTCCTTTTTCTCATTACCGTTCTCAACCCTAGCATTGGGTTCAGTACTAGCGCGGTTAGTGATCCTAGTAGGCAATATACCTGACGATACACCAAAAGCAACGTTGTTTACTTGATTAGCAGCCCTCGCACGAGTTAATGCCATTTATGCAAGGAACAAATTAACAAATACGTCAGAGCAATCATAAAGGAAGTTTAAGGTCTATAGCACAATCTAGAATCAAGAAAAATGAGAAATACCTATAAATGTCCTGGTAGTCTGTCAATCATGTAGGTAATCATACTGCATGAGGAAGACTTCACTAAACACATCTCCATAGACACAAACAATTACTAGAACACTTATAAATTAAGGCTCTTGAAATCAAGTTTGTCACGTCCCAAACCCGACCCTGGCTCAACAGACATCTGATGCTAAGGAGCCACACCGAATGCACCTTATAAAGTAAATATACAACAAATTGTCCCTCTTTCATATTTAACAATGAATTTAAAAAATTTACCAAGTTAAGACAACTATAAGTGGAAATTCAAAATAATATAAATAATCATGTCTGAATTTTTGCTAAGCATGACAAAATGCCCAACAAATCAAATTCTGACTTCAACAACTAGCCACAATACTAACGTCTATCTATAGAGCTTCTAAGAGGAATAAATTTGTATTCTAACTTCGGGATGCAGTTGTAACACTCCGCACCTTTGCGTTCGTATGCATGCCTAGTTAGTCCAGGTAGACTCCGATGACTTGATGTAACATCCTGTGCTTTTACGTTAAGGTGTGTCGTAAGTTAGTCGACATATGTTTGGAGAGGTAAGGCCATTATTAAGGTTATAAATGTTTAAAACTATGTTTAGTACGTATTAGAGGGATTAGAGGTTAAACGAATCGTGAAAAATATATTTCGATGATGTTCGGTGATATGTGGTGGCATTTTGAGCCGCAGATCGTTATTTTCCCCATAAAGTTGGATGCATATTGAGCTTAGTTCAAGAGAAGCTTCTGTTTCATTATGCCTTACAAAATGTTCCAGCATATTGTATTCTGCCCCACAAATCCTACAGCATAATGCATTCTGCCTCACAAATTTGGTCGTAAAATTAAGGCGATGGGAACCTTTTAAAGTTTATAAAAGCGGTGGAACCTTCATTTAACCTCATTTCTTGATCCAAATGACCCAAAACACTCTCTAAATTTTTTCACGGGTTATCCCTTGATCCAAGAGTGAATCCAAAGGTAAATAATGTAAATCTCACATCGGCGATCCCGTGGTACCCGTAGAACTTGAGTTTTCTTTGTTGGGTTGTAAGTGTGCTATGATGGTTTGAGAAGAGAGAAGGGTGGTTAAAGAGACCATGTAGGTATGAGGCGAGCTTGTCGTTTGTCAACTATAGTTATGATTCTTAACGTTGGTTACAATGCCATTTGGTCATTTAGTGCTTTCCAACCCAATTACCCTAAATCACCATTTTGTTATGAAAAATCGGTGTTTATAACTTGCGGGGAGGATGGAATGCTTCTCGAGGTGATTTGGGTTCGCTTTGAAAAGGAAATCTTAAGTTGGAAACTTTTAGAGTACGTAAAATAAATAATATGATCAATAGTTGACTTTTGGGTAAACGCGTCTTTATATGTGTGTCATAGATTCCATTAGGTCTGAAATGTCATTTATGAGTTAGTTAAATCTTTGGTTTGGGTCCTGAGGCATTCAAGTGCGTTTTGGTACCTAGTTGGCTAAATTTGATTTTTGAGAAAGTAAAAGGTAATTTGGGGGAAAACGTGGCGTAACGATGTTAGAACAGTGTTTTGAGTGCGCGAGCAAGTTCGTAGAATTGACTATACATAGTTTTCATATTTGATATGTATCTAGGAGGTCTCGGATGAATTTCGGGTATTGGATCGGGAGTTTTTGGGGTTTAAGCTTTATTGGTTCTACTGTAATCACACCTGTGCAATTGGGTGCCCACCTGCGAGAGGTAGGTCACAAGTGCGATGGTGTCTTGATGGATCAGTATTCGCACCTGCAAAAGTGAGTTCGCACCCGCTTTGCGCACCTGAGAGGGCGAGCCCGCACCTGCGCACCTTGGCCTGCTAATGGAGTCTCGCACCTGCGAGTATTTTTATTCCTATGCAGTGCCGCCCCTGCGAGGGTCACTTCAGCACCTGTGCATATGGCTGAATCCGAAACCATTTAATGCCCAAGTTCGATTTTAGAGTTTATTTTCTCCTTCTTCAAGTTCTAAAGCTCATTTAGGAGAGATTTCAAGAGTGATTCAATTATTTCACCTTGGGGTAAGAATCAAATCATTGTTTTACTCATATCTCTTATATCTTATCCTAAATTATTTGTCTAAAACATGTTCTAAGATGGAAAATTGAGGGTTTGTGAACCCTAGGCTTGAAATAAGAAAATCTTCATTTGATCATGAAATTGTGGATAGATTTAGTTCATTTTTTGTATATAAACTCTATAGGTCTTGGATAAATTATTTATGAATCGAATTTCTAGTTTTACCCTTGGGGCTCAAATTTAATATTTGGGTTTATTTTTGGATTTTGGACTAAATATAGCAATATGGATGTTGCTAGACTCGTGTGAACCCATAGAACACTATGTTAATAATATTGAACTCATAGTTTGACAAAAAATATTGACTTTTGACCCCGACTCCTTTGCAAGACTTTATGGCTATCACTAAAATCATATGTTAATGTAGAATTGGTAATGGTTAGACTTTGCTCATTTGGAGGCGATTTGAAAAGAGAAGGCTCAAGTCAGATACTTTGTGGCACTCGCTCAGTATCGAGGTAGGTTATGGCTTATTATTTTAGACTCCTATTAGAGAATTGTATGTAGTTATAGAAATTGAAGGGGGAAACATGATAGGCCTTCGGGCGTGGTTGTGGTGATAAATTCCACTTAGGTTCATGCTGACAGCTATTTTATGGGTTTGCCGCCATGTTTGATTATATTTGAGATTATTTGTCTGAATATATCCATGTTACTCGGTAACTCACTTATCTCATGAATAGAAAAAGGGTAATACTAATGATTTGAGTTGTGATCATTGTACTTGGAATGTAATTGTTGATTTTTATCATTTGTGATGTTGTCGAAATTGACTCCATGCATGACATGCCTTCCATATTTGTCATATGATTTGATAAGATGGTAAAGTGAGTGATATCCTCCGAGATATTTTTCGGAGAGTGAGTGATAGCCATCGAGGTCTTTATTGGAGAGCAAGAGTGACTTATAACCTCGTTGGTCTTTGCGGGAGAGCAGAGAGGTACATGGACTTCCCGGGTCCCCCATGGGTCATGGCTTTGAGGCATTTCCCTTAGCATGTGTGTACGGAAGTGGAGAGAAATGGCCATAACATTGCATTGCATTCTTTCATCCATATATAATTGTTCAGTTGATGTTTTGTAACTGTCGGTTTGGTGAATTTCAAGATTTTTGATCTGTTACTTGAAATATGATTTCATGACTGTACTTGATTGCCTTGTCTGCTTACTTTTAAATTTCTGTATCTTAAGGCATTATCTAATCATTATGGGCATATGATGCCTATAAGTACTACTGTTGTAGTCATACTACTCTTGCTGCACTTTTGTGTAGATATCGATCTAGGCACTATCTCCAGACCTGGTGGCTGAGTGTGAGGGTGACTGTCAAGGCTTTTAGGGTGAGCTACTTGATTTTCCGTTGCCCACCGAAGCTTGAGGACATTCCAGATGAGGAGATTGGGGCAGCAGAGACACAACATAGGTTTGCTGCTACTCCTAATCTTCATGAGGTTGTGTTTTGAATGTTGGGGTACTTTGACAGTTTGGCCCATGCGGGCATGATTCTAGATGGCTCACAAACTAGAGTGGGAGCTCAGACTCCTGATATAAGGGTTGCTGCAGGGTTTCGCAATCTGGGAGTACTACCGGCGACCGCATTGGCTACCCATATTAATGTTATTCTAGCTCCTGACTTTGCTCTTTGTCCCGTGGATGTGCCAATGTTGACCAGTGAGGAACAAAAATTATTCGAGGGGTTTACCAAGATGCCGCTCCTTTGTTCCATGGTACTCTCGGGAAGGATGCATATGTGTTTGTTGTTCGTTGTCATGAGATTCTTCATAAGTTGGGTGTGGTGGAGTTTCACGGAGTTGACTATGTTTATTTCCAGTTGGTTGGGGATGCAAAGCAATGGTGAAGGTCTTACATGGAGTGTCTACTAGCTAGGTCGCCACATTTGACTTGGACTCGGTTTTATCAGGTGTTTCTAGAGAAGTACGTCCCTCGTACTCTGAGAGATAGTACGAATGATGAGATTTCAATAGTGGAGTAGTGGGGTATGTCCGTTGTGGAGTATGAGGCCAGATTCCTTGCTTTTCCCGTTACGCAACGACATTACTTCCTACAGAGGCCACGACAGTAAGGTGATATGTGAAGGGATTTGTCCTTCTGCTTTAATTGGCGACCATACAGTTAGTCGCTTCTAGGGTGTCACACCCAAACCTTGGGGGGTGTGGCCGACATCTGGTGTACTAAGGCCCGAGCATACCAATCATGATACCTATAGCATACTTAACAAGAGATGGGTCGACTCGGCCTCAAACCAATAACCTTACGATAAGATGACACATCAATCTGCAAGCAAAAGAGATCCAACATACACCTATATATACATCGTGAAGACCGACAAGGCCACAACACATATCATCTGACTGACAGGAAGGCCATACATGACTTATGTATATGGGACGACTGTCTACAAGCCTCTAAAGAGTACATGAACATCATCAGGTCGGAACATGACCCTGTCATGCCTATAACTATGTATATAAAATCATACCGACTCCAAGTAGCACCTCCGGAATAAGTGGAGAGCTTTGACACATCACTGAGATGAGATCCTACTGGACATGGGCGTCATTCCTTCTACCTGAACCTTGATTCAACCTTCAAAAGACTACAACGAGTCAATCTTTCCAATAGAAGTCTTAATTGCTTCGAGCTCATAGAAGATGGTAGACAATGAATCATACTTGGATTTCCTTTTTCAAAAGCTTCATGTTACGTTACTTCACTACGAAGTAATCCTCGACCTACTATGATCCTATCTACCTTAACTTAAGTATCCTCCGAACGAGTTAAATCATACTTAGTCGATTCGCTCACTCATCAATCAGTTTGGTCTTACTACATATAATTCATATCGATGTATAGCAAGAAGTTAAGAGGACATGAGCTATGAAAACAACAATAATCATGTGAAGTTCAAAATGGAATTATGTGGAAAGTGAATAACTAAAGATATACTACTACTTTTACTAACTAATTCAAAATAGAAGCAAAAACTTAGCAACTTGCTAAGCTTAAAAAATAGTAATGAAATAAGGAGAATGAAAAAGCATAGATGAAAAGAAGATAACTCTTAGCATTAAATGACATTTGTCCACACTAAATATAAGATCCAAGCTTGACAAATTTGCCCGTCTTTCACATGTAAAATTTGTATCCTAAAGCATTTGACTCATCAATTCACTATAAATATTATAACTGTTATCCTTTTAATTTACTTTTTTCATGTAGTACTACTATTAAAATATTAACAAATTATTAGCATTTTATAAAATTAATATATACACTGATATAATTATTAAAACATGTATGGAAAAGTGTATATCTGATCAACTTCTAATTTCCTATCCCATATCAAAAGTAAATTTGTTTATACTATTAATTTTTAAAATGGGAAAGGATAACTTTTTTTATAAAAAAATAATTTATACTTTTATTGTAAATACAATTTCTGTTATAAACAAGATCCAAGCTTGACAAATTTACCCGTCTTCCACGTGTAAAATTTGTATCCTAAAGCATTTGACTCATCAATTCACTATAAATATTATAATTGTTATCCTTTTAATATACTTTTTTTATGTAGTACTACTATTAAAATATTAACAAATTATGAGCATCTTATAAAATTAATATGTACACTGATATAATTATTAAAGCATGTATGGAAAAGTGTATATCTGATCAACTTCTAATTTCCAATCCAATATCAAAATTAAATTTGTTTATACTATTAATTTTCAAAACGGGAAAGGATAATTTTTCTTATGAAAAAATAATTATACTTTTATTGTAAATACAATTTATGTTATAAACATCCCCATATCATGTATATAATTTAAAACATCTCCAAAAAGTAGTAATATAAATAACTATATAAAATCATACTTATCACATTTTTACAAAAGCTATTACATTTAAAAGAAATTGTCATATCAAGACAATATATAATGGTTTCAAAATTTATTAAACTTACAAGATGTTACATCCTTCATCCCTTAGGAATATTCGTTCTCGAATGTTGTACAAAAACTGAAGACTCTAAATAATACTCACGTAGCTAAGATATATCGGATCAAATAGTGATTTCATCTCACTTGTTAAGAACTTGTACGATTATGTATTGCCTCAGTCATTGGAATGACTTCATAAGACATTGCCTTATTTGCACGATCTGAGATGTGAAAGAAGGGTAACATTCCTAAATGCCTTGTAGCCACTCAATTATAAGTGTGGCGTGCAACACACCCATAAGTCAGACTCTACTAGACACGACTTGTAGACTTCCTAAGACGGAACTGCTCTGATACCAAGTTTGTCACACCCAACCTTGGGCGGAGGGGAGGCGGGTAGAGGGTGTCCGGCATACAATGCCCTAAGTCACGAGAGTACTAGTCATGATACTTTTACCATACTTAATAAAAGATGGCCCGACTAGGACTCAAACTAATAACCTTACGACAAGATGACACATCAACCTGCAATCAGAAGATATCCAACAACCACATATATATACATCGAGAAGGCCGACAAGGCCGCAACACACATCATCTGACTGACAGGAAGCCAACAAGGCCATACATGACGACTGTCTAGAAGCCTCTAAATAGTACATGAACATCATCAGGTTGGTACAACTCCGCTATGCCCACAACTATGTAAATATACCGACTCCAACTAGCACCTCTGAAATAAGTGTAGAGATCTTACACCACCGCTGAGGTGAGATCCTACTGGACATGAGCATCATTTTGTCTACTTGAACCTTAGTTCAACCTTCAAAGACTACAACGATTCAATCTTTCTGATAGAAGTCTTAATCGCTCATTCGAGCTCGCTGAATATGATAGACAATGAATCATACTTGAATTGTATTTTTTAAAAGCTTCATTTTATCTTACTTCACTACGAAGTCATCCTCGACCTGCTATGATCCTATCTACCTTAAACTTAAATATCCTTGGAAAAATCATACTTAGTCGATTTGCTCACTCATCAATTAGTTTGGTGCTACTAAATATAATCCATATCGATGTATAGCAATATATGTTAAGAGGACATGAGATATGAAAACAACATTGATAATGTGAGGTCAATATGAAATGATATGGAAAGTGAATAACCAAAGATATACTACTACTTTTTGTTGGAAATTTGCCTTTGGTGGGGAGGTGCGTCCACCCATATTTAATGAATTAAATACTAGTGTTCCGCATATTGGAGGCTTTGTCGCTTCACACATGCATAATTTACTAAGTGAGTAGATGACCGTAGGGCCAAGAATGTCAAATTTCGTTGAGAAATGAAAGAGATATTGGTCCACGAAGTAAGGTGTTTGAGGCATGGAAATATGGTGTGGGACAAATCTACCACATCGGTGGGAAAATGAATAATTTCTCTCTTTATAAGTCTCTTAATTGACTAAGGGTTTGGGACCCCAAGGGGTAACCCATGTGTTTAAAAAGGGAGGACCTAGATATGCTTGGGCTCAAGGCTAAGCCCATACGCGCGCCGCCGCCGCCCGTTGGTCCGGGCTTGGATCACGGGTCGTGGGACTTTCTGATATTATCTCTTTGGACCCTAAATTGCTTAATATTTACAGTTTGGTCCCTGGAGTTTCTGGAAAGGTGAATTTGGCAACAACGGAAGGAAGAAAGTTTCTGCCTACCGTATGGACTGATTTTTGGAACATTAACCAACCATTACTTGGTTGTTAACTCCTCCATAACCAACCCTCCTTTATCGGCCATAAACCTGCCATTAACAACCCTCCTTCAATGGCCATAAACAGCCATTACTTGGCAGTTTACTCCCTCCTTCAATGGCCTTAAACAGCCATGTCTTGGGCAGTTGAGCAGCCTCCCTTATGCTATATGTTGGAGCTGTTTTGCTCAATTGTGTTAGATGAAACACACACATACACAAAATATACACAGCAGAAACAGAGACACACTATATACACAGAGACAAACAGAAGAGAAAGTCAGTCCAAAAACGTTGGACGAAAACAGAAACTCTTCCTTCCTTTTCCATTTCTTCAGCAAGGCGTTTCGTGTTTGTTTTCTTCGTCAGACTCAACCTATTTTCTTTGTAGCGTTGAGATTAAAGTGTTGTTTTATCTTGGGAAACTATTGCTCGTTATTGTAAAAGCATATATACGGGGAAATCTTGTCTTAAGGATAGAGTGCCATCACTTGACTCAGCACACAATTGTAACCATCCAGATTTAGTGTTTCTTGATTTCAGGTTATCAAGATTCAAGACTCAATAAGCTTGCGGCAGTTCTGAACATTGACCTATTTGTTTATCTTTTCGAACACTTGTAATATTTATTTACTTCTCGTACTGCTTTACAACATCCCAACAAATTTAAGACAACTAATTCAAAATAGAAACAAAAACTTAGAAACTTGCTAAGCTTAGAAAACTGTAACGAAATAAGGAAAATGAAAAAGTATAAATGAAAAGGAGATAACTCTTAGCATTAAATGACATTTGTTCACACTAAATATAAGATCCAAGCTTGACAAATTTGCCCATCTTCCACTTGTAAAATTTGTATCTCAAAGCATTTGACTCATCAATTCACTATAAATATTGTAATTGTTATCCTTTTAATTTACTTTTTCCATGTAGTACTATTATTAAAATATTAACAAATTATGAGCATCTTATACAATTAATATATACACTGATATATTTATTAAAACATGTATGGAAAAGTATATATCTTATCAATTTCTAATTTCTTATCCAATATCAAAAGTAATTTTTTATACTATTAATTCTCAAAACGGGAAAGGATAACTTTTCTTATCATAAAATAATTTATAATTTTATTGTAACTAAAATTGCAGTTATAAACATCTACATATCATGTATATAATTTAAAGCGTGTTCAAAAAGTAGTAATATAAATAACTATATAAAATCATACTTACCACATTTTTACAAAAACTGTTTCATTTAAAAAAAATAGCATATCAAGGAAATCTATAACGATTTCGAAATTCATCAAACTTGTAGGATGTTACATAGGTCTTCGTTTCAAGTAGTGGTAGAGCATTCCATGAAGGTTCATTCAGTGAGGGGTCATACATATAGCGAAGGTGGCGATAAGAGGGCACACAAGTTTAGTAGCTTCAATGGTCATATTAAAGGTGGGGACACCATGACAGAGGTTATCATTATCCCTATAGTCTCCCCATCCAATCAACACTTCAGACTTCATCAGGTGATTGTTCAGGGCATAGTGGTTTCAATTCAGGGCAGACATCATGTGGTTCATACTCCCGGTACTCAGACAGTGGAGGGTACTCCGGCTCTTCCATATCAATATCACAGCCTAGGATGGGCAGGACTTTCTTTGATTATGGTGAGATAGAGCACTTTGCAAAGAAGTGTCCTAGACATAGTCAGTGTGAGGCTAAGTAGAATTCCATAGTTCTGGCATCTAAGCCTCCAGCACAACAGACTAGAGGAGGTGGGTATTCTAGTAGAGGTGGTTAGAATTATGGCAAGGGTGGTCACCCTTCTGGTAGGGACAATACTCATTCAGTGAGAGGTGGATCCCAAACAGGTCATGGTGGTCGCGGAGTCACAGTCCGAGGATAGACGTTCCCATTGCTATACTTTTCTCGGCACACCAAAGGCTGAGTCTTATGATGCAGTCATCACATGTATTATTTCAGTTTCTCATTGGTCAGCTTTAGTCTTATTTGATCTGAGCTCTACTTTCTCCTATGTGTCTGCCTATTTCTCTATAGGTCTAGATACACTATGCGATTTACTTGATATCTGTATTCATGTTTCTACCCCTATTTGTAATTTTGTGGTAGTGGATAGAGTTTATAGGTCTTGTGTGGTTACCTTCATGGGATATAACACTTGGGTAAATTTGGTTATTCTTGATATGGTAGATTCTGATATTATCCTCGGTATGGACTAGTTATCTCCGTATAATGCTATTTTGGACTGTCATGCTAAGACAGTCACGTTGGCTATGCCGGGTATTCTGAGGTTAGAGTTGAAGGCTACTCCTAGCCCTGCACCTAAGAAGATCATATCATTCCTCAGAGCGAAAAAGTTGGTGAATAAGGGGTATTTGTCTTAATTGGCCCATATTTGAGATACTAGCATAGATACTCCGTCACTTGAGTCAGTACCGATGGTGATAGAGTTTCCAAAGGTATTTTTGATAGATTTTCGTAGTATGCCACCTGATCGTGATATTGATTTTTGCATTAATTCGGAGCCGGGCACTCTACCTATTTCTATTCTGCCATATCGGATGTCGCCCACGGAGTACAGGGAGCTAAGGGAACAGTTGCAGGACTTGTTGAGCAAGGGTTTCATCAGACCGAGTGTTTCCCCTTGGGGTGCTCTTGTGTTATTTGTGAAGAATAGGGATGACTCTATGCAGATGTGTATTGACTATTGGTAATTGAATAAGGTTACTATCAAGAACAAGTATCCAATACCCCGTATTGATGACTTGTTTGATCAACTTCACGGTGCATTAGTCTTTTTTAAGATTGATTTGAGATCAGATTATCACCAGCTGAAGATTAGAGCAGAGAATATTCTAAAGACGACTTTCAGGACCCGCTATGGTCACTATGAGTTCTTGGTTATATCTTTTTAGCTTACCAATGCTCCCGCAACTTTTATGGATCTGGTGAATGGGATTTTCAAGCCCTACTTGGATTCATTCTTCATTGTCTTAATTGAGACATCTTGGTTTATTCTCGTAGTAAGGAGGATCACGAGAAACATTTGAGGATCAAACTTGGGTTATTGAAGGAGAAGCAGTTGTATGTCAAGTTTTCCAAATGTGAGTTCTAGCTGAGCTCGGTGGTGTTTTTTGGGGCATGTGAATTCTAAGAAGATTGAGATAGTTCGAGATTGGGTCAGGCCTACTACAGTGACTGAGATTAGCAGTTTTGTAGGTCTTGCGAATTATTATCGGTGGTTCATGAAAGGCTTCTCATCTATTGCTTATCATTTGACCAGGTTGACTCAGAAAGATGTACCATTTTAGTGGTTGGATGAGTGTGAGGATATCTTTCAGGAGCTCAAGTCTTTGTTGACCTCAACCCCGATTTTTGCTTTACCAGTGGAAGGGAAGGACTTTGCAATCTATTGTGATGCTTTGTGAATTGGTTTAGGGTGTGTGTAGATGCAAGAAGGCAAGGTAATGGCCTATGCTTAGAGGAAGTGTTGACACCGAATTTGTGCCCTATAACAATTTTATTTAATTATTCAAGATCCCTAAGTCACAGACGGAGTGAAATATATTTTTTATGAAGCAAAATAATTTTACAAATTATCCCGGAAATATTTTTCCATTTTCATTTAGTAAAATATCACCCAGTATATTACTCTATATCATCTTTTATATGTTAATATTTTTAATTACAATTATCAATTTTAAAATCAAAGTAGTAAAGAAAACAATTATGTAAGTGATTGTTTAAAATTATTCACGGTTGAATTGATAAATATTTTACTCCGTCAAAATTGAAATTTTTTAAAAATTAAATAGAGAATTAAATTACATCTCAATTTTATGTAAATTTAAGTTTTACATTTTATGTTTAATTGAAAAGGTTTTATTTTAAATTAATGCAAATTGGTCTTTGATTGAAATGTTTTGCGCGGATTTTTTCATAATTGAAAAGTTCTGATTAAGTTTTTAATTTAATTAATGACCACATTTTCAAAATGTAAACTCTCTTATATAAGCTTTTATTTCCACGATTTTGGGCCTCACATTCCTTTTAATTTGGTTGAGCCCAAGTCCAAAAATGGACCCACACCCGGAGCAAGCCGCGTTTAAACGTACAGAACTCACCCCCAATTTCGACGTTTAGGTCAAAACAGTAATGGCGTCACTTCTTTTCTCCTCGTCACTGTCATTAACGCCCAGAAATGGCAATTCCTTTGCACGCTTTTGCTTTATACAGACCTTGCATGGTCATTTGTGGTAAAGCAATTAATGCTTCCTCCTTTTTCCATCGTATTTCAACCCAATGAGAGTGGAACTGTGTTCCCCAAAAAATCCATCCATACGCGTAGGGCCAAGCGGTGTATACTAATCCATAGGGCCAGGCCGGAGGTGGGATTTTCTGGAATATGGAGCCGTAATGCAGTAAAATCAGTCACTTTAAAAAGTTTACCCTACCTTAGTTTTGTCCGCTTGGGCAGTTCAATTGGTTTCAAGGGGATATTTGGAGTAAGGATCAATGATATTTGGAGTAAGGATCAATGATCGAATTCTGTCAGCGGCAGTGTAAGTGTTTCTTCTTAAAATAAAGGAGGGCCCTGGTGCGTAGTACCAGCGTGGTACTGGTCTAACTTTTAAAATTAATTGAATCATCATGATTTATTCTTCTTAAAATAAAGGAGGCCCTGGTGCGTAGTACCAGCGTGGTACTGGTCTAATTTTTAAAATCAATTGAATTATCATGATTTACCTCATTCACAGACCTATCGGACCAGGGTGTGGGTGTTCCGGGATGGGAGATTCCACCTTTTGGAGTAAGGTAAGACCCTCTCTTTATCTACTTTTTCTGTGAGCTACGGTTGGTAAAGACGAATTAACGATTTTGATTTGTTCTCACTGTTTGAGAGGGAACTTGAGAGACGTTCCCCCCAAATTTGATTATCCCACATAAAAACTTAAGTAGAAGTTCCAAGGTTTGAGGTTTTTATATAAAGAACCCCACCATCATATAACAACCAAGTCTTTTCGGAGCTATTTAAACCTAGTTCTATTTGCCTAGGGTTTAGTTTATTCGACTAAGCCTTTACTTAATTGAATCCGGTTTTCTTAGTCTAAAAATTTTGTGGCTTGAGTCTCGGAGTAGAAAGGAAGCACAAAGATCTTCTCAACTTACCCTCGATCCTAGGCTGCCCCACCAAGAGGTAAATGCTAATCCTTTTATCTCTTTTTATGCATTGTTGAATGATGATATCATCTTTTTGTTTTTATGTGATATTAGATCTGTTAGTTTTTTATGTATATGATGTAGTTATTTCTTGCTAAGTTAGGTTTAAGGTTGACTTGTAAGTTTGTTTAGTCTCTCATGTATGTCATATGATCACTTCTTGCTAATTTAGGGATAATGCTAGTTTGTATGTTTGTTTGGTGTTCATACATGATCATATATCCATCTTCATGTTGATTTGGGATCACTGATTGGTTCATATGTTTGCTTAGTATACTGGTATGTTCATATACATTGGCCTAGGTTCAAAGACTACTCTGTAGACCCGAACACTAGCTTAAAGTATTGATTTATGATTTATGGGTAATTTTTGTGATGTTTTTAGCTTGTAATGTTTAGTCTTTCTAGCTTGTCTAGTTAAGTCATGTTGACCTGTTAATAATGTGTTAAATCATGCTCCAATAATCTTGTCTTGATCCCTTTAGATCTGTAGTGCCCTTGTATGCTAAAGTGGTATAGTGTCTAGCTAGTTCCTAAAATTGACCCTTTTATACTTGGTCTATCAACTTGCAATTAGTTCAAGACCCTTCAGGTCATCACCATTTCTCCATTTCTGTTGATCATGCTTTTCGGTGAGTTTTGCCTCTATTTCAGTAGAATAAGACTTGCCAGAAAAATAAATGTTATCCGTGATGTTAATATGAATTAGGTCTTTGTGTGGCTCTTGTGTTATGTATTGTATGGATGATAAAAGTCTATTGTCATGTCCACACTAGCAATGTTAGTAAGTTAACTTGTGTTTGAATTTATGACAGCATCTAACCAAGCCCCACAGCCATTTGTTAGCCTAAAATTGTTAGTTTGTCCTTGCTGCATAACCTAAACTATGAATCTGATAGGTTTGACAGAGTATTTACACGAAACATGTTCAAGAGTGCTCTGAGCATCTGTTGTGTCTCACTTGTTTCTTCATGATAGTCACCCGGTTCTCCATTTTCTGTTAGTATACATACCTATGTCAGCCTGAATTATTAATTATTTCATCCTTTCAATAATTGATCTAAGTCTGAGTTGAGCTTAATTGAAACTATGGTGCAATAAAGAATGAAGGAAGATGGGGAGTATTGGCATGATCCGATCTCTATGTATATTCTTGTCCACCATGTTGTCTTAAATCATTTTGCTTGGATATTTATAGGGATATACATGAAAAATATACAGATTATATATTGTGTATACATAAGAATATATTCAGTATACTTGTATATCACTCCTGTTGAGATATTACGAATTTGTTGTGGGCCTAGCACATTTCATTTGTCACTGAGTTCTCCTTATCGGTTGCAATAGTGCATCTGGGCCAGGCCCATCATATGTTCCTCTTTCTTTGTTTGCTTACATTACCATATATTAATTACACTCAAGGCCAGGCCCATTTATTATATCCTATTTCATGTTATTGTTGTACGTCTTACACTGGAGCCGAGGGTCTCTCGGAAACAACCGCTCTACCTACCAAGGTAGAGGTAAGGTCTGTGTACACTTTACTCTCTCTAGACCCCACATTGTGAGATTTCACTGGGTATGTTATTGTAGCCCGATGTAGTGAATTAGTTTGCATTAATACGTCTAGTTGGCCTTTTGCTTTTCATCTCCTTGGGTTAATTATTCGGTGTCATGTATGCATACTTGTAAGATGTTATATATAATTTTAGATAAGTCAAGATACCTTCTAACCACGTTTTTCTTTTTTCCCTCCTTTCCTTGCATGACCTGCTCAATATGGGCCACTTGGGCCAAAACTTCACAGCCAGAGCTTGGCCCAACTACTTCCTTCATCGAGTTCGAATTGCATTTTGAAGATCCAATCATGGGATAAAATGGTTAACTGGTGGGCTCGGTAGGCCCACCAACCTTATCTCTTTATTTTCTCTTGCATTATTTTCACAAATGTTGTATTGAATACTTTTAAAAATATTAGAACCCGATGGTTATGACTTTGAATTTTAGGCAAATGATACGTACATCGTTTAGAATTGATTGGATCCCCAAACATGATTTCAAATCAGACCCAAAAAGATCAGAAATGTATGTCCTTTGTTTTAAAATAAACAAAGTGAAAAAAATATTTTCCGGTGTAAAAAATTGGTTATATTTGAAGTGTCATTCGGAAATATGTTTTTGACTTAATGATTTTTTCTAAAAAAAAAAAAAGGAAAAGATATGGACTGCTTGAGGCATAAAATCTGTTTTCAAAATTTGTTTTAAATCTGAAAGATAATTTGAAAAGAGAAAAACCTTGCCAAAATCCTTTTTATATCATTTTTAAAAGTATTTCAAAAGTCATTTTGGGCTAGACCTAACTCAATTGAATTCAAAAATGATAAAAGATCTCTTTTTAAGGGCCCAAGTATGAGGGAAATTATTCCAAAGGATATGGTTGACCTTCACAAAAAGTGTGTAAGAATTTTTTTTATAATTTGTACAAGGATCATGGCATATTGTTTTACGAGAAAGAGAACATATATTTTCAAAAGATTTTAAGACAAGGATAAATTAGACATGAAATTTGGACTAAAATTAACTAGGACTTTACTCGAGGTGACTTTGAGTGTTTCTTAGTCCGAAAATAAAGTGACTAATTTAGCGCTATATGAACTTTTCAAATAAAATTCAACTCTTTTATTGCAAAGCCTTTTTCTCAAAGATTTTAAATCAAATGAAAATGATATGTTATGACTTATTTGGTAAGAATTTGAACACTCTTTTAAGCAATTAATCACAATAAAAACATACTATGGAACTCGAAGGTCAACATATTCTACTGATTCTTATTATCGGGTTGTCTAACATCTTCCCCAAGGAATCACCAGAATCTTTACCTCAAACTCTGGTCTTTTAAAGGATTTTTTCGTGTTTTAAAAAATTCTTTTGCTTGGTTTTCCTATTTTTTTTTATAAATTAGGTAGAGATCCTAAAATATAAAATATCCAAAAGAGTTCGCAACCTCGTAGTAGCATTTATGCCCCCGTAAAAGTGAACCTTAATAGATGACGACTCCACTGGGGATAATCCTAGGTTCTAACCACAAGGATTCCAATACAATATGTTTTTACCCTTCTTCTTTGCAAAAAAGCTTCTGAATTATCATCACATCAGTAGGCGCAGAAAGCAAATCTTGGTATTGACTTGTTGAAAATCTCAAAGAGATTGCTTAGAGAATTCTTTTGGTGTGAGGCCGATGTTCCCCACCTATTGTGAATAATTGCTTATGTGTTTAATTTCCTGCAAATATAAGTTTCATAGCATGCATATCATAAATTCATCCAAATGGCACGAACACAAACTTGCATCAGTGCAAAAAGACGGTTATGTGGTTTCGCAATCGTCCTCCAGTAAAGAACCAAATTAGTTTTTTAAAATATGTTAAAGACGGAGTTGGTTCGCGGTCGTCCAATAGTCGACAATGGTTCACCTCAAGTAGATCACTCGAGTCCCAGTCATTCGAAAAACCACTATAGTTTTCATAGGATAGAGCGAAGCCAAATCCCAATGGACTAGCTTATGCCTACCTAGACGGATTCAGATATTTTAGATGTATTTGGACCCATTAGGTGACTAACTTGTGTCAAGACGATGTATGACCCGATGACACTGCATCCAATTACATGCTAATTAGAAACATGATTGTGCTTTGTATGCTAAACCAATATCCTTTGGGGGTGGGGGGTGGGGATTAACCATGCTTTGTTTTTTTGATGCATACCAACCTTATGTTTGATATGGTCCTCGAGGAACCCGAGATACTAAAAATCTGGTGAGCTTGGTTAGACACAGCACAACGAAGAAAGGTTACAGATTGTCTGGGTCACCTACCCTCATTGATAACAATGAAATATTGTAGGAAGCTGATAGAAATCCTCACCAGGTATTAGAATTGTGATAGAATAGTGTTTAGGTTTGGGGAGATAGAAACAGCCACAACTTTAAAGGAGATTCGGGATCACATAGATACTAATGGAACCTTTGTGGGGAGGAGGAATAAATATGGCCAAAACCTCTGGGTCTCGCATAGGCCCACTCACGGTGAGATCATGAAGATTCTATCCTTAGCCAGTGTCAATTGGATTTTCGGTCCAACCAAATCCTTTAGGGATCTATACAAACCTTTTGGGACTACGAAGGGATTCATAGTGCATTCCGTTGAGCTCCTGACTTTTGTCGAATGAGAGACCACTTGACCCCTAGCCCTTTCCATATGCCTTTTTGGACTTATGGTTTTTTCCAAAGACCGACACCCTGCCATAGATACTTGTGTCATTTATGTCACCCATACTATCTTTCATGGCATAACCACAAATTGAGAAATCAAATTGATGTATGTAAGGAGGGGTAAGTGAGTGTAAGAGGGTCGGGTCTTGGGTATACTCGGATCGACCATAAAATGAGACTCAAATGGCATAAGGAAATCCATATGGAAATCCTCATATGGAAATCCTGGATTGATACATATGGAAATCCTCATGTATGATACATATGGAAATCCTCAGGATTGATACATATGAAAATCCTGGATTGATACATATGTCATATGAGTGTAAGAGGGTCGGGTCGGGTCAGCTTCACCTCGTACCTTGGATTGATACATATGGAAATCCTCAGGTGATACTACGTATGATTGTGGTACCGTGTGCCTGAAACCCATGGAAGAGCTTGTAACATTCCACAACCCAAATGGCATCATAAGCCATTGGATAAACCACGCGTTTCTTTGAAAGCCACTTATCATTCAACTCCTTCTTGGATCCCCCCTAGACGTTCTCCTCCCCTTGAATCTATCTTGGAGAACCACTTGACTCATCAAAGAAATCTTTCAATCTCGGCATAGGAAGCTTGCACTCCATGATGATGTTATCGGCCGCTTGGATATTAACACACGGGTGCCAAGTCTCATATTCTTTTGGTACCAACAAGACGGACATTATACACGGACTAGACTTCTCTTGGACAAAGTCCTCGTCTAGTGGTTCTTGCCCTTGTTGTTGCACTTTTTTAGCCCTTACAGAATTGTTCTCATAAGCTTTAAGGTTGGGTAATGAACCTCTCAAAAATAAACCAAGAGTAGTTTCAACATTTTCCACCAGTTGCAAGTTCAACCACACATGCATCCCTTAAGAGTTCCTTAGGGTCGGCATTTCCAACCGTGTCCTTCACGAGGCCTTCCTTGCATGCCAATGAGTCTATAGGACTCCCCTTCTTTGATTCTTCTTCTATGCTTCGTGCATCAAGTGAGAGAGCCTCGGTCTTGCGTTTCTGGGCACTCCGAATTTTTATCTCTTTCACCTTACTCGGTGACAATGGCACCAATCGGATTTTGTTATCATCTTTTTGAAAAGAATATGTATTCATTTCTTTATCATGTTGCACCTTTTGATCAAGTTGCCAAGGTCGTCCCAATAAAATATGACACACATCCATAGGGAGGATGTCACACCATATTTTATCTTCATACATTCAAATCCGAAAGCTAACAAGAGCTTGTTTTACCACTTATAGACCTTCGTTTTGGTTTAACCGTTGGAGAGTATACGGTTTAGGATGGTTGCGGGAAGGTAAGTTCAATTTGTTCACTATCTCTATGGAAGCCATGTTAACACAACTTCTTCTGTCAATGATCATATTGCACACTCTATCACTTACCAACGAGTATAAAATAATGACTCTCCTTATGTCTCCTCATGTTCTTCAAGAACACTCAACACATGTTGGAGTACCAAATTTTCATGCTCTTTTGCAAGAGTAAGATTTTCTTACACAAACTCCTCGGTTACAGATTTCTCCATAAAAAGGGAATCCTCTCTTTTGTGACTATCCAATGGATTAGTGAACAATGTACAACTCCTCTCAGGACTTGGGCTGCTTTGCACTATCCTGGGTTTAGCTTTATCCCTTGCGGCATGCTCCGCAAGTTCCCTTTTCAAGGAATGCGCACGTTCTGCAAGAATGTCACTGATGATCCTCCTTAGTTTTTCTTTTATTACGTGAGCCATAGCGTCAAAGCGTGGAACGGGATGACCTCGCTCTGATACCAATCTGATGTATGTAAGGAGGGGTAAGTGAGGGTAAGAGGGTCGGGTCTTGGGTATACTCGGGTCGACCCTAAAATGGGACTCAATGTTGGCTGTCAGGTGGGGTGTTACTGCCGGACGTGGTGGTGTTTGGTAGCTATTTCGGGTAGTTGTATCGGGAATTGGGTCAAGGCATTTTATGAGGTTATTGTAGACACATTGAGGGTTGTTTCTATAGTCGGGTTTTGGTGGTTGGATGATGTCAAGGCGACGGAACAAAACTGAAACAGTGAGGTTATCAGTAAGGTGTGTTTGTGGACTGTTTGTGGTAACCGGACTTGGATGTGTCTTTATGGATAGTTTCGGTGAGGGACCTTTGTTGGGGTGTTGATGATGTATCGTGGGTTGTGGCGGTGGAAGGAATATGGTGGTTTGGACGAGGAATGAACATGAGATTCTAGGTGCAATCTCGGGTACAATCCAAGCAATGACGGTCAATATGTCAACGATAGAGACACGGGAGTTATAATGCCCGAGTCGACACCTAGATGAAGATGACCAATTTCTCAAGGACTTGATCGGGGTTCCTAAGTAGAAGCCCGAATACAAACCAAGTAAGGGTGGTCGAAAATCTTATGACAGGCCTTTGGCTTGGGTTTGGTCGTATCACACAAGTTCCGACGTTCACTTGCACCAAGGGGGTTCCTCAAGCTTGGTCTTAACTAAGTCACATAAGTCTTAACCAAGCTTACACCGAAGGGACACCACAGTACAACCATCTATGAGCGAAGAATAATTTGTCTTAGTTTTTATCTGATCACACGAGTCGAACTTCTATGACTATTTGTTATCTATGGCCGGAAGTCCATTTTATGAGTTAGTCAAAATGGAGAGGCTGATGGTCTAAGTCTGGCAGGATCATCAGTATAGTCAACAAGTCCGTTCACCAGAGCACCGCAAGGCTTATGTAGAAAAATAAAGAGGACGTGACAAACATCTCATACACAACTAGACCCGAAACCAGAAAATGAGAGGGACCATACTCTCCTATTGATATATATATATATATATATATATATATATATATATATATATATATATATATATATATATCAATCACCACCCCCAAGTGGTTACCTGCTCGCACCATCAATGCCTGTCTTTTACGCACAACCAAACTTTCAAACACCCTTACCTACCTACCAAGATCCATAACCAAATTTCCAAATGCCTGCTCCTACTTACTAAGATCCACCGCCAAATTATCAAATACCTACACCCGTTTACTGAGATCCACAAATCACCAAAATCTTACCCCTTACCACATATGATTTGCCACATCCTAACTTATAAAAGAAGTCACCTCAGGTATTCACCCTACTCGTCAAAATGCAGACTAAGTTGTTCAAAATGTTAAGCGTCGACGGTCTTATCCAGATTGTTCCTCCTAAACCCACCAATCCCGAAAGACTTTTTGTCTGAGCTGATCAGACATGTGCCTATCATTCTGGCAAAAAAGGACATAACATGAAGGAATGTAAAAGAATAAGATACAAGACTTGATTGATATAAGGGAAATCACCCTACAAACACACCAAATTTAAACACAAACGCCTTGCCTAATAATAGTAATAACAATATCCATATGATAAAAGGGAAGAAGACTGCGCTGTGTGCAATCCATTAGTCTAAGAACCTGTTGAAATTTGGAGCAAAAGGTGGCCAGTCTTACCATCCAAGAGCGCCGTCAATTCAAGGTGTTGATATATGCATCATAGCACAAGTATGTCAACAGATGGTACGGGCTCTAAGAAAAGGGTTGGTCGTCCAGGCCACAGTTGCCTATGGTATGACATGATCTAGGAGATGCTACACTCCCAAAGAATTAGTGCAATGGGCACCGATGAAAGAAGGAAATTAGAGAAGGCCCATTACAGAGGGAGAGGTCGAGGACTTCTGGCAAAGAATGTAGCCCAATGAGTATTCTATTGTTGAACATCTGAAGAAAATGTCCGCCAGATAAAAATGCGTTGCTAATGAGTTCCTCACAACATCAAGAATCTGGCTGATATAATGGCCCATGTTAGCCCATCAGATCTCCTTCACTCAGGATGAATTGCCAAAAGAAGAAATGGCATATAAGAAATCACTCTGCATCACCATCAAATGCAGAGATAAGGTTGTGGCATGAGTGCTAGTGGACAACGGAGCTAGCCTCAACATCTGTCTCGAATCCACGCTCAGACAATTGGGCTACAATGTCGAAAAGATATGCTAGAGTCACCCAAATATGAGAGTTTTTGATGAATACCAATGCGACCCCGTTGGAGAAGTGGATAACAAAACATCAACAGCATACCCAGTGTAATCCCACAAGTGAGGTCTGGAAAGGTTAAGATATACGCAGACCTTACCTCTACCTTTGTAGGGTATAGAGATTGTTTTCGAAAGACCATCTACTGGAAAGGAAAAGAAAATAAAATAAAGGAAAGAAAATGGAATGCGATGCATACACACAAAAGTAGATAGTAAAATAGCAAGATACATATCAAAAGTGCATTAGATAGTGATACACATCGAAGAAATAGACAAATACAGAGTAACTAAACATTACTACTACTACTACTACTACTACTACTACTACTACTACTACTACTACTACTAAGGATATGTGTAGAAGGGGCTAGCCCCTACCTCTAATACCTACAGTGCAATATCACTCGACTACATACTACCTTTCTACCCTAATTCTCGACCTCCACACTTTTCTATCTAGGGTCATGGCCTCAGTAAGTTGGAACTATGTCATGTTCTATCTAATCACTTTACTTGGTTCTTCTTCGGCCTACCTCTGCCTCTCCTAACTCCTGTGATAGCCAACCTCTCACACCTTCTTAATGGCATATCCTCATACCTCCTCTTCACATGCCCAAACCATTGAAGTCTTGCTTTTCTCATTTTGTCCGCAATAGAGTCCACTCCCACTTTACCTCGAATAATTTCATTCCTAATCATATCTTTCCTAGTATGCCCACACATCCATATGAGCATCCTCATCTCTGCTACATTTATCTTTTGGATGTGCGCATTCTTGATTGCCCAACATTGTACTTCATACAACAAAGTTAGTCTAACCACTACTTTATAGAACTTACCTTTAAGCCTTGGTGACATATTCTTATCACATAATACCCCGGAAGCGAGCCTCCATTTCATCCACCCTACTCCAATACGATGTGTGATATCCTCATCAATCTCTCCATTTCCTTTAATTATGGACCCAAGATACTTTAAGCTACCTCTCTTGGATAGAAGTTGAGCTAAATCTTCACTTCCACATCCTCCTCATGCGTTATGTCACTAAACTTACACTTTATGTACTCAGTTTTAGTCATGCTTAACCTGAAACCTTTAGACTCAATGGCATGTTGCCAAACCTCCAACCTAGTATTAGCTCCACTACGCGTCTCGCCAATCAATACTATGTCATCGGTGATTAGCATACACAATGACACCTCTCCTTGAATATGGCATGTTAATTCGTCTGACACTAAAGGAAATAGGAATGGACTAAGGGCTGATCCCTGATGCAATCCCATCACAATCGGGAAATAGTCTGAGTCCCCTCCAACCGTTCTAACCCAAGTCTTGGCTCAATCGTACATGTCTTTGATAGCCCTAATATAAGCCACATGTACACCTTTAGACTTCAAACATCTCCAAAGTACCTCCCTAGGGACTTTGTCGTACGCCTTTTCTAGATTAATGAACACCATGTGCAGGTCTCTCTTCTTGTCCTTATACTGTTCCAACAATCTCCTTACAATATGAATGGCTTCAATAGTTGAATACCTCTACATGAAACCAAATTGGCTCTCAGATATATCCATACCCCTCCTCATGTATATCTCCACCACCCTCTCCCAGACTTTCATAGTCTGGCTTAATAACGTGATACCCCTATAGTTGTTGCAACTCTAAATATCACTTTATTCTTGTATAATGGGACCATCGTGCTCATCACCATTATTTTGGAATTTTAGTCATCCTAAATATCACATTAAACAGCTTAGTCAGCGCTCTATACTTGCATCGCCCTCGTTCTTCCAAAAATCCACTGGAATCTTATTTGGCCCAGTCGCTCTCCCACTCCCCATCTTAGCAATAACCCTCTTAACCTCCGCATCCTTTATGCCCCTACAATACCTAAAGTCTATACGACTCTCGGAATTCTCTAACTCCCCCAATACGACATCACTATCCCCTTCTTCACTCAAGAGCTTATGGAAATACATTTTCCATCTCCGTCTAATGTATGCCTCTTCTACCAACACTTTTCCATTATCATCCATGATGCACGTCACTTGGTCCAGGTCGAGAGCCCTCATCGACCTCGCCTTGGTGAGCCTATATAACTTTTTCTCCCCTCCTTTGTACTCGAGCTATTCATACAGGTGCTCAAAAGCTATAATTTTAGTCGTCGTGACTGCTAGTTTCACCTCCTTCTTCGCTACCTTATACTTCTCCCTATTCCTCCTCTTGTCCTCCTCGTCTAAGCTTTCCACTAACATTGTGTACGCAACCTTCTTGGCTTCCACTCTTCCTTAGACCTATGCATTCCACCACTAATCCCCTTTATGTGTACCTGAGTTATCCCTCGAGACCCCTCACACCTCTTTATCAACTTCCCTGATGCAATCAACTGTCATATCCCACATACTATATGCGTTTCCACTACTCCTCCAACCCCCTAGCCCCCAACTTATCCCCAATATCCTGGGCTTTAGCCACAGTCAGGCCTCCCTATTTAAACATTGGTTGGTTATGGGCCACCATCTTCATACATAAGTTTATAATAATGAGCTTATGTTGGGTCATGAGATTCTCGCTCGGGATAACCTTGCATTCCTTACAAATACCTTTATCATACTTCTTCAAGAGCAGGTAATCTATCTGGGTCTTAAATGCTGCACTACGGTAGGTCACTAAGTGCTCATCGTTCTTCTGGAGAAGTGGATCTCAATATCCAAATAGGGATCCCTGAGTTCAGTACTGAGTTCCAGGTCATGACGATCACAAAAAACTACAATTTGCTATTGGGAAGACAATGAATCCATATGGTTAGAGCGGTACCATCTTCTCTGCACCAATCTCTGAAGTTTGTGTTGGAAGACTATGAGGTCTTGATCCACGAAAAGGGTAGCGTACCCCCAACAATTCCATACCAATAATTGAGGAAGTTCCCAATGGCACAAACTTCTATGTAGTAGAGTTGGTAAGAGCTGCTCACAGAGGAGATGATGAACAAACTCCCATGCCACCAGTGTATAAAATAATTGCATCCACTATTCTCCAAAATGGGTTTGAACCCGGGAAATGTTTGGGAAGAGACTTGCTAAGGTATAACAGAGCCAGTATCAATCTCAGAAAATAGTTTTCATTTTGGCGTTGGGTATGTTCCCGACTTTCAAGAAGCCTCCGAAGCGAATCAGAAGAAGATGGGTCCCTTAAAGTTACGCATTCCAATTCCGAATTTGTACCAGTCATTCTCAGTCCGAATACAAATGCCCAACTATGTAGATGCGAAAGAAGGGTTAGGGATGTTCATGTAATTGAAAAATTGCTCTGTGATACTAAAAGAATGCAATGAAGCGCCTACCATCTGCGATGCTGATCCGGGCGAGCAACTGTCCAATTGGACCTCCACCCCAATCTTAGCTCCTCGGTAGAGATGATGAATTTAAATTTTCTTTAAAATTGGTGAAAGTTCGTTGAGGCCCGAATGTTCACCATTTGCACTTTAAATTACCTCGTGGTGTTTTAAAACCAAAAATAACTCAATGTTGATACAATTCAGGATCGCAGTTTGTTCTCCTTTTATCAAATCAATGAAGCCTCAGTTTATGTGAAAATGGTTCTCTTTTATATGCATATGTTTTTTATATACTAACCATGCTTCTCCTTGTCTTTTCAGTAATAATAATAATAAAATAACTCATAAGATCATGACATACCGTAAAACGAGTGAGTTGAGCGATACTAAAGAAGAGAAATATGAAGAATACGATGAAGAAACCATGTTACCCAAGGGTCTCATTAATGAGGTAGAACAATTTGAGAACGAATAGAAACCCAACCTAGAAGATACTGAAGTAATCAATCTAGGAGACAAACACATTTAAGGAAACCAAAGATAAGCACACATTTGGAAGTGCCCCAAAAAGGAAGAGTTGATAAACCTACTAAGAGAATATATAGATGTTTTTTCTTGGTCATACGCAAACATTCCCGGGATAAGCATATACATAGTGGCCCCATATGTTGCCTATCAACGAAGGTTTCACCCTAGTCAAATATAAAATCAGGTAGTTCAAACTAGACTTAAGTATCTGAATCAAGGACGAAGTTGACAAACAAATCATGTCTGATGTGGTGGTAGTAACTCCATATCCGACATGGTTCGCTAACATTGTGCCAGTACCAAAGAAAGATGAGAAGATTCAAATTTGCATGGGTTACCATGATCTCAACAGATCTAGTCCCAAAGATAATTTTCTACTCCCAAACATCAACATACTCATCGATAATTGTGTGAAGCACGAGTTCTAATCATTCGTAGATTGCTTTGCCATTTACCATCAGATCCTGACGGATGAAGAAGATGAGCGGAAAACAACTTTTATCACCCTATAGAGGGTATACCACTATCGTGTGATGTCGTTCGTCCTCAAGAAAGCCGGTGCCACTTGAATGAGAATTATGACTACCATCTTCCATGGCATACTGAACAAGAAAATAGACTTTTACATGGACGATGTCATAATCAAATCAAGAGAAAGCTCAGATCATACTACGCATTTGCGAAAGTTTTTTAATAGGCTTCAGAAGTTTTATTTGAAACTAAATCCAGACAAGTGCACGTTTGGAGTGCCTGCCAGAAAATTGCTTGGATTCATAATTAGCTAGAGGGGCATAGAACTAGATCCATACAAGATCAAATCCATCTAAGAACTTTCTTCGCCGAAGGCCAAGAAAGAGGTTATGATTTTTCTGGGAAGGTTGAACTACATTGGACACTTCATAGCATAGTCCATGATAATTGTAGAACCTATACTCAAGTTGCTGAAAAAAGATACACCAATAAGATGGACCGACGAGTGTCAGAAGGCATTTGACACCATCAGGAAGTACATTTCCAAACTGCCAGTCTTGGTCCATCCTGGACCGGGAAGCCCGTTATTGTTGTACCTGTCGCTATTGAACAATGCTTTCGAGTGAATGTCAGGACAAAATGATAAAACTCATAAGAAGGAGCGAGTTATCTACTATTTGAGCAAGAAATTCACCGCATACGAGACAAGATATACCTTGGTGGAGAAAACATGTTGTGCTTTTATGTGGGTAGCTCAGAAGATGCGGCACTACTTGTCATCCTACACTACCCACCTCATCTCTAAGCTGGACCCTATGAAGTACATATTTCGCAATCCCATGCCTATACAAAAGTTGTCCAAGTGGAAAATGCTTTTAAGAGAGTTTGACATCACATATATATTTCAGAAGTCTATCAAAGGACAAACACTAGCCAATCTACTTGCAGAAAGTCCGGTTGACAAAGATTTTGAGCCACTCAGGACGTACTTCTCGAATGAGAAAGTGTTAACAATAGAGGAAGACAAAACTAAAACCTATTCGAGATGGAAAATGTCATTCGATGGCACAAGTTAATTACAAGGGTTTGGGAATCAAAGCAATGTTGGTGTTAGAAACTGGAGAACATTACCCAATGGCTACAAAGCTTAAACTTCGATGTACTAGTAATATGGCAGAATACGATGCCTGCATCTTAGGTCTTTGTTCCTCTTGACATAAACATCTAGGAGCTACTGTTAACATATGACTTCGATTTGTTGATTCATCATGTACAAGGGGAGTGGTCTACAAAGAATGCCAAAATTCTATCGTACGTAAGCCTTGAACAAAGGTTGTGCAGAAGCTTCAGAGAGATTGACTTCTGGCACATGCCAAGGGCTCAAAATGAACCTGTCGATGCTCTTGCTACCATGTCATGTATGTAATGAGAAATGCGCTGCCCAACATTTGGCCTTAAATAGACCCTTCCACCGCCTCTATCACATGGAAGGATCTACGGCATAGATCCCCATTTTCGGCCGCATTTCCCATCACAGATGGTGGCAGAGGTGGGGAAATATGGGCCTTTATCCGTGACTTGATCCGCAAAGTGGATCAGCTTCCATGGGGTGGATCGCTTAGCATATCATCTAATCTTTACCAAACTTTGTCGAGATCTGTTTCCCTTAATCCAATTAACTTCCAACCCTCTGTATACCTCCGTATACCTCTGTAACACTCATATAAGTCATACGTGACCCTCAGGAAGGGTCTTAGGTTGTCGGAGCTCAAATTTATTAACTGTACATTCAATTGACACATAATCACGGGGTGTAGTATCCTTCCCCTCTTAGGAATATTCATCCTCGAATGTTGAAGGACGTAATTAAAAGTCCATAACCCTTGGGTTTTTGACAGAATTTCCTCTATTAATATGACTACCTCAAAACATGTTAAGCAATCAAAACCAACTCAAGCGCCACACGGGGCCACCCCAAGCAATATAACATCGTATCGGTCATACACGACCGTCTATCTATTAAGGTAAGCAAAAGGGTAAGCCATAATTCACCTCAACTATTCTATTCCCGCATCTGATATGTGTCTATTACATCTGCTCTATGATTATCACCTATACAGGGTACAAAAGATATGTTCGATGTCATGAAGTAGGAATAAGGGGATCATATCGGATGAGCATTATGTAAACCCGATGTACGAACTATGTGAGAATATTTAGATCTCATGTCTTTCTCAGCCAGCCATGTGATCTTTCTCTATAGTACTTTGACGAATGCTATCTCATGAGTTTGAGACTTCTAGACTTGGTGATAGAGGATAGTAATTGGAACCTCTTCATAGGACGTGTCTTTAGTAATCCGAGCATTCTCGATAAATGAAATACACGAGGAACTATATATACTTTGGTAATATCAATACGTAAAAAGTGAATGAGCTTCCTATAATCCCAGAGATAATCTCAAACTCGTAGGTCACTTGGTTAGATTCTTGAGTGATATTGTACGGTCTACTGAATCTGAGGGTAAGCTTGCATTTTTGGTCAAATCTCAACATGTCTTTTATTGGCAAAACCTTAGAAAAAGATCCATTAACCGACAATGGTGTTCGTAGGTTTTTTGATATCACAAATCGGCAGGTGATTCCTAGCAATCCTGAATGGTCACATTAACTTTTGAAGGAGATGTACTTCTTCCATAACCTTGGGGACTAACGGGACCAACACATATTTAAACAACTCTTATTTTCTTACGTCAAGGAAATTAATCGACGACCTTTGTGCCTGACCATATCAATTCTTATAAGAATTTATCTCGATGATAATATATAATCACCATAATATGCATCTTGTAGTAGGGGAAAATAATCATCCCACTCCTCTTATAGATCCAATATACATTCATGTATTATATCCTCGAGCATCTGAATTGTGCGCTCAGCTCAACCACTTATGTTAGAGAAATCACACGGGTTCTCTCTACGCCTCTACACTTTTTTTGGGAAATCTTGGAAATTTACTGCAGCTTATTCCTCTCCACTTGTAGTACTGGATAATAAAATGTCCCAGAATCTTATGAAATTTTGTCGTGGAACAACTAGCATAATCCTCAACTGCGCGAACAACTCTTATTTTAGTAAGAATGGGGTCAACCTACAAACCTATTGATTATCAACAATTGAGAGCGGTATTTCTGATAAGAACATGTATGAACCCATGTTGAGCATTATCTTTAACCCACGCTATCCTTTTTAGGTAGGAATCTATATTTTGTATACTAGCCTATATGGCCCTCTAATGCTTTGTCTTTCCATGCTGACCACTGGGGTGCTATGCCAAACTCGGCACTGCTTTTTGGTTTCGTAATACTTCTTCCCCGACTATGGATGAGTAGCATAGCAGAAACAAGACACGTCTGCTCTTAATCTTATCTCGTAATCCAGCGAGACTTGGGACACTCAATCAACTTAGTGTTGGAGAACCCTGTCTCACTTTAACTCTAGCATTATATCTATTACCATATAACCCTACTTTCCGATGGTACCATATTCCAACTCTCTCTTTGTCATATCTTTTCCTTTTGTCATCAGTGTGACACTAACATTCCCCTCATATCGCTATGCTATCATTGGAGCCCCGAAATTAGATCCTTAAACTTGCTCCTTTTCTAGTCCTTCATTTTTCTAAGCCTTGATATAGGATAAACCATTTACATACCTCATCTTAGGTTACTCGGAAGGCTGTTATAATGTTCTGACGAACATACTCCTCCAAAGATAATAGGATTGAACCTTTACACGATTATCTTCCACTCTATCTCTTAAAGGAGGGATACCACTGTGTTCTATATAACACCTCTATTTTTTATTTAGTCCCATGTCCGGATTCTCGATCGGTCGGCTGGAGCAATGCTATGCAGAGTCTTCCCTCCGCATTTATGGGATACTCACTTGCTAAAGTTTAACATGGGAAACATCTTTCTCTTAAAAAGGATCACACTCCACAACATTATCAGAATCCACTTTTGCTTACTTATGTTCTTCTTTTCCTTCTAGGAATTGTTATTTTCGTTAGGAGGGCTCATAATTCTTTATACCATTGCGACCCGTCCGAGAGGGTGCCTTTACTTATTAGTAAGAGAAACTCATCTCAACTCTGCACTGAATATCCTCGTGGGTATACTTCCAATATGAGCTTACTGTTGTTGATCCTAATTTATGGGCTTAACTTCCCCATCCGATCTTTAGGTATAAACAACCTCGTCCTCTTGTTTCCTCTGGGTAAGCACCTGGCACAGCACCGACTAATCTTCATCTCTATTATTCAGGGGTTGTTTACATATCTGGCCTCATACCCCAATATGGGATTCAATGTTAGACCTTACTCAACTATCCTCATTATCGATGAGTCATTCCCATCTGTATGCAGATTATATCCTTCGGTTGCTCTTGGTAAATATCTACTGGCGATATGTTTTTAGAAATTTCGCAATCATATATTCTTGTGGGATCTTGGATATCCCTAATCTTTTACTGCTTATCCTTCTTAGCATTACATTTTCTTTCGTTCATTATGAGTATCATCCTTAACCATCGACTTTTACTTCCAGGCTCCTTAGCCCCTCAGTTCGGTCACCTTATTCTAAACCCTCATATTATTACTTTTTGCATGAAATATTTCTTGAAAATCCACTGGCTTGCGAGATCAATGCCTCAAATTATAAGATCGTCCCCTAATATAAATATAACATAGTTTTAATGGATCATCCGTCCATTTAACTCATCTCCTTCTAGATTTTGTATATATCATTTCTCGATGAAACTTGACTTATCCTCTTAATAATAAATTTAGAATACTCCTCTCGAGCCTAAGTATGCTTTCATTTTTTATTATTCTTCATGCTTTCCTAGGCGAATCCTATATAGTTAGCGAACTTTTTCGTCACTTTACCTCTTTTAACTAGGAGGCCACTATCACTTCTTTAGAAGATGTCAGGTCGTCATATCGACCTTCATAATAATATAGAATCCTTCTATGACTCACAACTTTCCTTAGATATTAGGTCTCATAACACCTTCCTCTTGACTCCCCAACCATTACTGCATTCATTGCTTTCTATATTTATTGGTCACAGCTTTCCATCCTTCTATACTTTACTTCTCGACTCTTAGCCATTTCATACGTCTATTCCATTGTATAATTTACCTTTGCGTTATTCTCTTTCTATCAATATCACCCTTTATCCTCGTCTATACCCTTATAATATAACCTTTCATTTGTCTAACTTCCTCATCTTCTCAATTTTCTGACATGAGTCTCACCGAGGGAAGCATTTATCTTCTGCACAAAGGGCTCGATACCTAGCCCACTAAATCTTTAAATTCTCTCAGAGTAATACTTGGCTAACAATTTCCTGGTACATTATGTACACATTCTCTAAAGGGGTATCACAGCCTAATCGTACTATTCTTCAATACCCTCCATGTTGAGGATCATTTGAAATCATTACTAGATCCTGAGGTCCCACTTTTTCCGAAACATACGTTCATTAACGTCAATAAATCAATTGCAAAAATAGGTACTTCTCACTGTGATTCTATCACTACTAAAGACGGGACAACAAGGCTTTCATTACACTATCTGAATTCTGATCTCGTTACAATCTTCCGCATCTCAAACATTTGGTACCTCTACCGCCTTACTCTTTCTATATTTCTAAAGTTGATGCTTTATCTTTCCGAACTTGTATCACTTCCTTTCGTATATAAAGGGGGAGACAGTCGCTCATTTTCTGAAATTTCAGTATCATACTCGCACCTCTGACATGTAAATAATCTTGGTAATATATTCTTTCGTGGGAGGGCTATGAATATGAGTTAACCAAGGTCTTTTTGGTTATTGTTATAACTAAAATTGTGTAAAGCACGAGTAAGACTGAAAATCCTACCACTCATCTCTACTACACGATCTATGAGATGAAAGAATGGAAACAATCCCTAAATTCTGAACATCCTCTCGCTTATAAGTGTGGTGCACAACACACCCATAAATAAGACTTTGCTAGACACGGCTTGTGAACTCCCTAGGACTGGCATGTTCTGATACCAAATTTCTCACACTCTAAACTAGGGGGTGTGGACGGCACTCGATGCCGCACTAGCCTAAGTGTACCACTCTGAAACATAACCTGTAAATTGAATAGAAATTGCGGCGGATAAGGCCAAAAAAACATACACGTACAATACATCATCTAGATGTCACAATAGGAGAATAGTAATTTTAAACACTATATACATTATGGTACAAGACATGCGAGGTCGTCGTACATATCAACTGAATATACCAACTCAAATCTACAAGCCTCTATGGAAAACATAACTGTGATATGGCCGGGACATGGCACCGACCTATCCAACAACTGTACCTATACAAAACTCATCTCATGACTTTGATTCAGTAGCTTCGGATAAAGTGAACCTCACCACTCGATCCAAAGAACTCAACCAGCTCCTACTGGGAGGTCTATCTACACTTCTATCTGAATGTGCAGCTTGACATGCATCGCCCCCAGCAAATAGGACGTCAGTACAAATGAAATTTACTGATATGTAAAGCATGAATATCAATATGAAAATATGAGTTGTAAAGAAAAGTGTAAAAGAAATCTGATACTCTAATAACATGTATACCGCATAGGGCGAACAATAAAACACTAAAACTATACTGAACTCTTGGTATAATAACTTTGTTTTGTAATCTGCCCGCGGCTTATAACCTAAGGTGTAATATGTCACTTCTCTCAAGTATACTCAGAGGTCTATGTATGGGTGCATATATAAGAGCCTAGCCCGACCGACTATAACACCACACAGTGTGTATAATGTACATGTACAACTTCCTACTGACTGGTCACAATAGTGGTCTAAATAATATATATATATATATATATATATATATATATATATATATATATATATAAAACTACCCACCGGCATAGGTTCGGTGGTGTGGATGGTGTACTGTGATAATAATGGCTCTTGGCCTCTTTGACACTCACGACTCTTTGACTTTACTTTGAAATGACTCTCGATCGACTCAAAGTTTAACTCTTTGGAACCCTTCTTTTGAGGTCTATGAAGTTCAGAGACAAGCAAGATACAAAAAATACATTAGTGAAATAATAGGTATGTTCAATGAAGGACAAAAATTTGTGAATAGAACTCGACTTTGAAGGTAACCACGACTTTCAGCCCTTAACTTTGATTCGGTCTTTTATTTTACCTTTTAATGACAACTTGTCGGTATACAAGACTGGGACTTGAGAGACTCCCTCAAGAAGGAGTATAGTTTCAATCGAACAACTAACAATAAACATGGAATACAAAAATACAAGAGAACTATTCCCGACAAGGGATAATAGATATATGAAAAGAATGATTCTATTAAATTATTAGAATAACATGAGTGTATGAATGCAACAATAACAATGTAAGTAATCACGATGTTTGAAATGAAATCAAATATAGGATATGAATATCACATGCTTCATAAACTCAATAACACGCAATTTCCACGTAGATCATTCTTTCATATCAGAAGCAATATGATGAATACACATAACAATTATCAACAATGGTGACAAACCCACATAATGGCGACAAGCCCAAATAATAGCAGTCAAAATCAGTCTAAGGCTGATTTCCTAAATTGGCCCATCAACACAGTTCAACATTAGTATCCAACAAATCATTCATCACAACCGCTAAGGTAGGACCTTCAAACACGTCTAATACCCCTCAATATTTATAACGACTATGTACTTCTATCAGAGTCTATAAAGATAAACTGTAGCCTACCTCAGAGCGGAGCAGGTTCCACGAACCTCAATCCTCAACGCAAGCCTTGCCATTTTGAAGCGCCTCATAATACTCGTCATTTTAAACATAGATTCTACCTTAAAAAAAATCTAATACTAATAAAAGGACTTAGTCCTTAAAAACAATCCAAAGATTTACCCCCACAATCGACCCCGGGCCCACTGTAGCAAAATCAAAACTTTATTACCCAAAAAGCATGATATTGTACTATAGAATCATATCCTTAAGTTAATTTGAAATCTAATCACATTTGGACCCTCAATTTCATGTTTAAGCAAAAAGGCTCAATTCAAACCATAGGTTTTCCCTCAATTTCAAAAAAAGGTTCCAATATCAAATTAACCATATCACAATATCATCTTCTATCATTACACAATACTATGTTACAAAATCATAACGATATAAACCTTAATCAATCCCCAAATCATGATTCATAGTCTCTTATTCTAGCATGAAAACATATGCTTATCATTCCCCAAAACAGGAATTATAATAGGATTTAGAGACCCAAATGATAATTAATCAATGAAAAGGGATGAAAATTTTACCTCCAAGAAGAACAATGATGGATGACTCAAGAAATCCCTCTGCACCGAGCTCTAACACCAAAAAATATTTTAAGGAAGTGAAATCATTTTTGGGCATTAAATTCTAATTCTGGAAACAACAATTCTAATTCAACGAAAAAACATTCCGCCGAGGTGGAACAACTTAAAATCCCAGATGAGTGTAGGAGCGGAAAAGACTCCGCAGAGGCAGATCACCTCTGCCAAGAAATGTATGTACCACAAGCTCGCTCGTGCACTTAGATTTCACATACAATTGTGCTATGACAATTTCACAAAAAGAGTTATAAAATACATCTGATTGCCCCGAATAGTGAAACAATGATTCGACTAAGTCATAAATGACCCTCCACAATTATGGGAAGGGACAGAACCTAGAAACGAACTCATATACCTGAAAGTCAACTTTGGGTCAAACTTATCATTTCTAAAATCTTCATTTTTGGTTTTTTCTTCCTAAAATCACATGAAGGTACCTAGAGATTCGTACTATCCATCCCCACACGTGACAAACCCCACATATATTCTATATAAAATGTAATTTTTTTAAATAAGGGTCTTTAACTAAAAACGACCAAATGGGTCGTTATAATAGGGTCAGAATGAGTATGATTTAGGTATTGATCAAGCCTAGTGGGCATTACTTCTATAGTTCTTATGTGTTGTCATGAATTGGATCGTAACTTAATATGGAATTAATCCTTACGTGGACAAGGTGTCTATGTAATTTACTATACTGTGTAGAATAAGATTATGTGAGAGTCAAATTTATATTTATGTCATTATCTATCTTCCATCATTGTCAGTCTCGGGTGTACATTGTGTACGCATGCTATACTTGTTGTACGTTTTACATGGAAGCATATATATGATTGGTTCAGGCTGCAACTTCGGAGCATGAAGAGGTTAGGGCATGCAACTCATCATATCGGTGGCCTTGTTCCTCATCCTAGTCAGACCGCTCTTATCACCTATAGCGGTGTTGTTTTATCTTTCTTTCCTTTGTATCATAGAAGTCCTTGTACGAGTCAGACTAGATTTCAGAAATGTTGTATGGGATTTAACTTTTAAATATTTTGAAAAAGATTTATTATATCCATGTGATTTCTTCATTTACTTCAGCAATGTCTAAGTTTGTGCTGAAGGTATTTTTGGATGGTTTGCCTACCGGGGGATAGTGAAGGTACCACCACGACACCCGTGATTTAGGTCGTAACAAAAGTTGGTTGGACTTGAGTTGGAGTTAGGAAAAAATAATTGAACTATCAAGACTAACTTCAGATATCATATGGCTGAAGCTGTCCGAAGAGGATATGCATTACAAAATATTTTAAAAAGCATTCACAAATTAAATAGTTGCGTCAAAATCGATATTCGTACACTTTAGACGGGAAATTGACACAAAAATATAGAGGATTATATATATATATATATATATATATATATATATATATATATATATATATATATGTATATACATATATATATACATATATATATATATATATATATGTTGTTTACTATGTTATTCAGCCATGTGTCTCTCTTAGAATATGTCACTCGGTAATTTTAGGATAATAATATATTTATTCATATGATTAAGCCAAATGCATGATACTACAAGGCCATTTGGAAAATGTTAAATTTTTTCATGAGATTTTTTCACAACTTTTAACAACAAAAAGGTAAAAATACATAGAACAATAAGATATAACGATATTTTCATATAACGACCCATCAGGTCATTTTAAGTTAAATAACTCTATTTGAATATCTTACCCTTCCTGTAGACTCTATGTGGGGTTTGTGATTCGAGAGAATGGGTGGCACAGATCCCAAGGTCTATTTATGTGAGTTTCAGATGAAAAAAATAAAATAAGAACCTTAGAGTTGGATAGTTTGACTCCAGGTTGACTTTTGGGTAGATGGGTTTGTTTTCAGATTTTGTCACTTTCGATAGTTCTAGAGGGTCATTTATGACTTAGTCGAGTCATTGGTTCTCTTCGTTAGACAATCGGATGTATTTTGTGGACTTATTTGTAAAATTTGGATATTTTATCATTTTGGGTGATTCTTTAGAAAAGTTTGTCTTAGCTCAGTCAAATGGGAAATCCGAGGGCGTGACTGAGTTCGTAGAATAGTTTACCTTAGGAGAGCATGTCTGGGGGTATCGGGAGTGTTTCAGGTGTTTGCTGGATGTTTGAATGAAGTTCATGTTTGCTGGTGTCTGGTGTCCGCCCCACCAGGTGGGTTGTCCACTCTTGCGTGTCCACCTCCATAGAGATTGGCTTGCAGAAGTGGGACTTGTGAATTTGTTCAGGTTCTACCTCGGCGGAGGGTCTTTCGCGGAGGCGAATACACCTCTGTGGATTTCTGTTCGCTTCTGCGCTGGGGCGAGCTATCAAGTGACTGCACCCCAGTGAGGTATTTTTATGCGGGAGCGAGACTGCGCCAGCAGAGTAAGATTTGCGGGAGTGGAATCGCTATATTTGGTAACCCAATAAAATTCTCTAGGTCGAATCACTTTCTCAAAATATGTTCACCTTGATTCTAGAGCGGTCTAAGGAGAATTCTTGAAGGTTTTGGCAAGGTTCTTCATTGGAGGTAAGCTTCTTCACTCTTTTGGTTATGTTTCATAAATTAAGTCTTGAATGATGTATGTAAATTGGGGAAAATGAGATCTAGTGTTCATATGAGAATAAAAGAGGGGAAATCTTGATTTAAGGGTATAATTGTGTTTAATTTGTGTTGATATTGTAGATTGGTATTGGATTATAATAGAAGATCACGTTGTATCATTTAATTTGATTATAGAAATCTTTTTTAAATAGGGAGAAATTATACGGTTTATGAATTGGGACTTTTTTTAGATTGTGCTTTTGAGGGTTCAATTGGGTTTAGTTCTTCACTTAACTTAAGTATATGATTAGTTATTATGTGTTTATCCTTTTTGGGTAATAAAGTTTGGATCTTGACACCGTGGGCTCGGGGTTCATTTGGGAAGTCTTAGTATATTTAAGGACTACGTCATTATATTATGTGATAGCTTGATTTTAACGTATAATATATGCATGTTAGACTTTGATTACCACGAGGCGCTCGGGAAGGGCAAGGCTTGCATTGAGGGTTGAACGTTCAAGGCTCCTGCTCAGCCCAGATGTAGGCTGCAGTTTACTTTCACAAGACTCTAATAGAAGTACATAATTAGTTATAAATATTGAGAGGTATTGGGCGTGTTTCAGGGTCCCATTCAAACGGTTGTGATGAATGTTTGAATGGATACCGATGTTGAACTGTGATGATGGGGTTGGGGAATCAACCTCAAGTTGATTCCGCCTGCTGACTGATTGGGATTATCGCCATTATGTGGACTTGTCGCCATATGTGTTATTGTTGTGCTTATTCATCACACATGCTTTGATATAATATCCTTATTGTACTTGGATTATATGTTATTGAATTCCTGAAAGCATGTGATATTTATCTCTATACTTGGTTGCACCTCATAACATCATGATTTCTTACCTTGTGTTGTCATTTACATTCATACAATCATGGTTCTGATGATATCGATATGAGAGGTATGGAATTATTGTGGGTCCAAGAGACTGAAAAGTAAGAGCTTTGTGAGATTATAGCAATATTGAGATGATGATGATGATACGCGGGGGAACGCATTGCACGCCTGCAATGGTTACTATTATTCAGCCAAAAGCTGGCTTCGATGGGAAATTCCGGAGGATTATATGGACTTCGTGGGTCCCCCATGGGTGTGTTGTTCATAGAAGTTAAACGTTTGTATACTAGAAGATGAAAGGTACATGACATATGCATTGCATTCATATCATACATACTTTATTGCATTGATTATTTCTTGATGAATCAAGTGCTGGATTGGTAATTTATAACTTGGTTGATTTCTGTATTAAATAGGAATAAGAATTGATTATTAAGTACTTGAACACTGCTATTGAAACCGTTAGGAATCGGATAACTTTTATGATAATGAGGTGTTATGTGAAATAAGTGGCTTGTCAGTGAACTATTACATGAACTACGTGACTTAATTGGATCATTGAACTGTTTAATATAGGATTTATTGGTGTCAACTCGATATTTGTCTCTTTTTGCATATCTTCTGTCGTTGTCGGCCTATGATGCCTACAAGAGTACGTTGTGTACTCATACTACACTTGCTGTATTATTTTTGGATGGACATACAACTTCTTCTACCAGTTCAAGTCTACGTGTCTGATTTTGAGCCAGTGGACTTCGAGACATCAGGGTGTGGATGCTATCTTCCGGCATACCCTTTGAGGCTCCTATATTATTATGTTTTTTAGTATTCGAGAGACATGTCAGACATTTAGACTATGCTACTTTATTTTTATCAGACTCTGTACTTTATTTTGAGCAATTGTATCATTGACGAAATCATTGGGGGATTATATTTTCTTTTCAGGATTATATTTCGCATTTACAATATAATCGACAATTGTTAAGTATTTTGTTGCATTTCCGCATGTCTTCTTACATTTTGTTATGTGATATTGGGTGTGGTTCGCCTATCAGTGGGAAGTATAGGTGCCACCACAATTCTTAAAAAGGGTCGTTACAAAGTCGGTATCAGAGCTTTAGGATAAACGGTCTTAAGTACAAGAGCGATGTCTAGTAGTGTCTTGCGGATCAGGCGGAGACATCCGTACTTATCTTTAATAGGATACGGGGCATTTAGGAAATTTCACTTTCTTCATTCCTTTCGTGTTATGGTTAATCAAATTGGTATTTGACCTTTGTTTCATATTCTCTCACAGATGGTAAAGACGTATGGCCATGCAACGAGATAGGAGGAACCAACACCTGCACCTGTAGTGCGCGGTCATGGTAGAGGTTGTTGTAGGGGCCGAGTAGAAGCCCGAAAACTGCACCAGCGAGGGGTGGAACACTTGGAGCTGATCAAGCACCTGCTAGATCTGTGTCCCCCGAGGAGTACATTGAGCCTCACGATGAGCAGTTTGATGAGGAGATGGGGCCAGCCCAGGATCATCCTAGATATATAGCTACTCCAGTTCTACATGTCACTTTAGTCAAGTTGTTATGTGTGCTTAATAGTTTTTCCTAGGTAGGCGTGCATTCGACTACTCGGGGTGGGTCGCACACCCGAGTAGGAGAGGGAAAAACTCTTGAGTTTCATACTCTAGGGGTTGATCCAGCTGTTATGTCGGCTCCCCATATTGATAAGATTTTGATAACTGAGTATGGTCCTCGGCCAATTACAGTGACTACTATGACCTACGATGAGCGGAAGATATAGGAGCACTTTTCCAACATAAAGCCTCCCGTGTTCTATGGACAGGCCGATGAGGATATGTATGAGTTTATTATTAGCTGCTATGGAAGGTTGCACACCTTGGGTATCGTTGAGTCGCACGGGGTCTATTTAGTCTCTCTTCAGCTTATAGGGGATGTGAAGCAACGGTGGATGGCTAATGTTAATTGTCGACCAACAGGGTCGTCTCCACTATCTTTGGGTCAGGTTTTATCGGATCTTCCTAGAGAAGTATGTGCCTCTTAGCTTGTATATGAGAAAACATAATGAGTTCCAAAGGATTGAGCAGAGAGGCATAATTGCTGATTACGAGACGTGCTTTTATGCCTTATCATATTATGTAATACCATTTCTATATACAGAGGCAGATATGGTCAGATGCTTTATTAGAGGGTTGAGTTTTCCTCTTCAGTTGGCTACGTTACAGTTGGTAGCTATTGGGGCTTTATTCTAGACAGTGGTTGAGCATGCTAGGAAGGTTGAGTCTGTTAGGAGCAAGTTTCCCAGACATGAGTCCGATAAGAGGATGCGTCGATATAGACAATACATTGGGTTTACTTCTCATGGTTATGGACAACATTGTAGGTTTCAACATTCGCAGTCTTGTCGCCCGATTCTAGAAGCCCTCTATATTGCAGATGATACTTTTGCGGGATAAAGAGATTATAGTGGGGGTCAGTCGTCCATAGGAACTCAATCTCAGTATTTTGATCGTGGTGGTCACTGAGGTTCTTCTATCTCTATTCAGTAGCCCTCAGTGGCTAGGACTTGTTCAGTTGTAAAGAAGTTGGACATATCAAGATAGATTGTCCCAGGCTTAGATCGGATGGATATCAGACACCCAGGACCCCAACACAGCCATCCAAGAGTGGCAGACAGTCTAGCAAAAGGGGTTTCCAGTCAGGCTGTGGTGGCTATCAGACTAGCCACAGTGGACCTCAAACGGGTAGAGAGGGAACTCATTCAGGCTGAGGTAGCTAGCAGTGTACTCAATTTAATGAAGGACACACTCATTGTTATGCTTTCCCTGGTAAGCCAGAGGCTGAGACATCAAATGCGGTTATCACAACTATTATCTCAGTGTGCCATCAGTCTGCTACAGTGTTATTTGATCAGGGGTCTACTATCTCATATATGTATGCCTACTATTCTGGTGATTTGGATATATGGTGTGATATGCTCAATGTCCCTATCTGTGTGTCTACACTAGTTGGTGATTTTGTAGTTGTAGATCGAGTCTATCGACATTGTGTGTTTACTTTTATAGGTTATAATACATGGGTAGACTTGGTCATATTAGACCTAGTTAATTTTAATATTATTCTAGGGGTGGATTGGTTATCACCATACAATGCGATTTTGGACTGTCATACCAAGACAATCACTCTAGTGATGCCTGGTTTTCCGAGGTTAGAGTAGAGAGGCGCTCCCAGTCCTGCTCTTAAGAAAATTATTTCTTTCATTCAAGCTAGGAAGTTGATAGATAAGGGTTGTCTGACATACCTAGCTCATATTCGGGGTACGAGTGCAGAGACTCCATCTGTTGAGTTTGTTCTGGTAGTTAGTGAGTTTGTCGAGGTCTTTCTGTCAACTTTACTAGATATGCCGTTAGATAGATATATTGACTTCTGTATTGATCTCGAGCCTGGTATTCGACCCATTTCTATTCCTCCATATGGTATGGCTTCAGCAGAGCAAATGAAGTTAAGGAGCAGCTTCAGGACTTGTTAAGTAAAGGTTTCATTCGACCAAGTGTGTCTTCTTGGGGTGCTCCTATGTTATTCATGAAGAAGAGGGATGGCACAATGAGTATGTGCATTGATTATAGACAGTTGAACAAGGTCACAATCAGAAGTAAGTATTCAATTCCTCGTATTGACTATATGTTCGACCAGATTTATGATGCTTCTATGTTTTCGAAGATTGATTTAAGGTCCGAGTATCATCAGTTGAAGATTCAAGCCGAGGATGTGACCAAGACGACTTTCCAAACTCGTTATTGTCATTATGAGTTTTTAGTGATGTTCTTTGGGCTTACCAATGCCCCCACAACATTTATGGATTTAATGAATAGGATATACAAGTCATATTTGGATTCTTTTATGATTGTATTCATTGATGAAATTTTGATATATTTGAAGAGTCGGGAGGACCACGAGAAGCACTTGAAAGTGGTTCTAGGGATATTGAATGATAAGAAGTTGTATGCTAAGTTCTTAAAGTGTGAGTTTTGGTTGCGTTTAGTGGCATTTCTGGGACACGTGGTGTCTAAGGATGGAATTATGGTTGATCCTAAGAAGATAGATGCAGTTAGAGACTGGCCTAGACCTACCTCAGTGACAGAGATTCGGAGTTTCATCTGTCTCGCTAGCTACTATCGCCATTTCATCAAGGGATTCTTTTCTATTACTTCTCATTTGATACAGTTGACTCAGAAAGAGGTCATTTCCAGTGGTCTAATGAGTATGGGGAGAGCTTTCAAAATCTCAAGTTGCTTTTAACCACATACCCGATTTTATCCCTTCCGGTGAAGGGGAAGGACTTTATCGTGTACTGTGACGCTTCGAGAATTGGGTTGGGATGTGTGTTGATGCAGAAGGGTAAGGTGATTGCTTATGCATAGATGCAGTTCAAGGTGCACGAGAAGAATTACCTTGTTCATGACATGGAGTTAGCAGCTATTGTGTTTTCTTTGAAGTTTTAGAGGCATTACCTTTGTGGAGTTCATTTTGAGGTATATACCGATGACCGTAGTCTTCAGTACATGTTCAAAGAGATTTAAATTCTATACAGCGTCAATGGATGGAGTTGTTAAAAGATTATGACATGACTATTTTGTACCATTCAGAGAAGGCCAATGTGGTGGCAAATGCTGTGAGCCGAAAGGCAGTGAATATGGGGAGTTTAGCTTGCTTGATTTTTTCAAAGGGCCCTTTGGAATTGGAGGTTCAGTCATTAGCCAACAATTTTGTGAGGCTTGATATTTCTAATCCGGTTAGGATTTTGGCCTGTGTTAAGGTGATGTCTTTCGAAGCAAATCAAGACCCACCAATACGATGATGTGAAGTTGTGCAAAATCAGAGATAAGGTAATGAGTGGTGGAGACAAGAAAGATGTGATTGATAGTGAGGGGATGTTCAGGATCAAGGGTAGGGTATGTGTTCCTCGAGTTGGTGATTGACTAGATTGATTGTGGAGGAAGCTCATAGCTCTAGATATTCGATTCATCCAGGCGCTACAAAGATGTACCTTGAGTTGAAGAAGCACTATTGGTGGGGGATGATGAAAAAAGACATTGTGGAGTTTGTGTCTCGGTGTCAGAATTATCAATAACTCAAGTATGAGCACCAGTGACCTGTTGGTGAGTCTCAGAGAATGCCCATTCCTGAGTGAAAGTGGGAGAGGATCCCTATGGATTTTGTTCTTGGATTGCCTAAGACTTTAGGCAATTTTGATGCTATTTGGGTCATTATTGATAGGTTGACCAAGTCCGCATATTTTATTTTGATCCAGACGACTTACAATTCTGAGAACTTGGCTAAGATTTTATATTCGTAAGATTGTTCATCCTCATGGTGTACCTATTTCTATCATTTCAGACAAGGTACTCAATTTACTTCTCATTTTTAGCGGACTTTGCAAAATGAGTTAGGTACTCGCTTAGATCTTAGTACGATATTTTACCCTCATACAGACGGTCAGTCCTAGCGAACCATTCAGGTTTTGGAGGATATGTTACGAGCCGACGTGATTGATTTTTGTGGTCATTGGGACTAGTTCTTACATTTACAAGACTTTGCATACAACAATAGTTATCACTCCAACATTGATATAGTGCCATTTAAGGCTTTATATGATAGGATGTGTCTTTCTCCGATTGTGTGATTTGATGCATTTTACGTTCGACCTTGGGCACCAATTAGTTGAGGGATTTCTTAGAGAAGGTAAAGGTGATCCAGGACAAGCTCATGGAAGCTCAAAGAAGGCAGAAGGAGTATGCAGATCGAAAGGTCCTAGATATGGAGTTTATGGTTGGTGACAGGGTTCTTTTGAAGGTATCACCCATGAAGGGTGTGATGAGGTTCGGCCAGAGAAAGAAGTTGAGTCTGAGTTATATCAGACCTTTTGAGATTCTTCAGAGGGTTGGAGATGTGGCATATGAGTTAGCTCTGCCACTAGGTCTTTCTGGTGTTCATCTAGTTTTCCATGTGTCTATGCTAAAAAAGTAGCATGCTAACAGTTCTTATATCATCTAGTGGGACTCCGTATTGCTTGATCAGAATTAAGAATTCAAGGAGGAAGAGGTGTCTATTTTGGACAGATAGGTGAGAAAATTGTGGTCTAAGGAGATAGCTTCTTGGAAGGTGCAATGGAAACATGTCCTATTGAGGAGGCGACTTGGGAGATATGGTCTAACATGCAGAGCAAATATCCTGACTAGTTTACTACATCCAGGATGTTTCTCCTATTCATATCCATTCGACGACGAACATTTATTTAATTGGTATCTGATGTAACGACTCGTTTGGTCATTTTTCGCTAAAGATCACTATTTCACTATTTTAAACTTTCCGTAGACTCTATGTGAGGTTTTTGATATATGAGGATAGGTGACATGGATCCTGAGGTCCATTTATGTGAGTTTCAGATGAAAAACCCAAAATAAAAACCTTAGAGTTGGATAGTTTGACTCCTGGTGTACTTTTGGGTAGATGGATTCATTTCTGGGTTTTGTCGCTTTTAGGAGTTTCGAAGGGTATATTTATGACTTAGTCGAGTCATTGGTTCACATTCCGAGACAATCAGATATATTTTATGGCCTTACTTGTGAAATTTAAATATTTGAGCAATTTTTTTGAAAAGTATGTCTTAGCTCGGTAAAATGGGAAATCCGAGGGCGTGAGTTAGTTCGTAGCACTATTTACATTGGGAGAGCATGTCTGGTTTGTGTTTTAGGGGTCTCGGGAGTGTTTCAGTATTTGGTGGAAGTTTGAATGAAGTTCATAGTTGTTATTCCGCCTCCGTAGAGGTTAGCTCATAGAAGCGGGACATGAGAATTTGGTCTGGTTCCGCCTCGACGGAGGGTCCCTCGTGGAGAAAAATGCGCCTCTATAGATTTCTGTTCTCTTCTACGTTGTGAAGAGTTGTCAAGTGACTGCGCCTCAACGAGGTATTTTTACATGGGAGTGAGACCGTGCTAGCGGATTCAGGTCCATGGGAGCGGAATCGTTGTATCTGGTAATCCAATAAAAATTCATAGGTCGAATCACTTTCCCAAAATAAATTCACCTCGGTTGTAGAGCTCTCTAAGGAGACTTCTTGAAGGTTTTGGCTAGATTTTTCATTTGAGGTAAGATTCTTCACTCTTGTGGTTATGTTTCATGAATTAAGTCTTGAATGATGTAATAGGGGAAAATGAGGTCTAGTGTTCATATGAGAATAAGAGAGTTGAAATCTTGATTTAAGGGTGTAATTGGATTTAGTTTGTCTTGATATTGTAGATTGGTATTGGATTATGATAGAATATCATGTTGTATCATTTAATTTAATTATAGAAACCCTTTTTGAATTGGGGAAAATTCTAGGGTTTATGAATTGGGCCTTTTCTTGAATTGTGCAATTGAGGGTTCTATTGGGTTTAGCTCTTCAATTAACTTAAGGATATGATCATTTAGTATGTGTTTATGCTTTTGGGGTAAAAAAATTTGGATCTTGACACTTTGAGCTTGGGGTTGGTTTAGGAAGTCTTGATATATTTGAGGGCTATGTCCTTGTATTATGTGATATCTTAATTTTAACGTATAATAAATGGGTGTTAGACTTCGATTATCACGAGGCGCTCCGGAAGGGCAAGGCTTGCATAGAGGGTTGAATGTTCAAGGCTCCTGCTCGGTCCATAGGTAGGCTACGATTTACTTTCACTAGACTCCGATTGATGTATGTAATTAGTAATAAATGTTGACTGGTATTGGGCGTGTTTGGGGGTCCCATTCAAACGGTTATGATGAGTATTTGAATGGGAATCAGTGTTGGACTGTGATGATGGCTGATTGATTGGGCTTGTCACTATTATGTGGGCTTGTCACCATATGTGCTACTAATGTGCTTATTCATCACACATGCTTTGATATGATATCCTGATTGTTCTTGGATTATATGTTATTGAATTCTTGAAAGCATGTGATATTTATCTATATACTTGGTTACACCTCATTATATCATGATTTCTTACCTTGCGTTGTCATTTGCATTCATACACTCATGGTTATGATGATATTGATATGAGAGTGATATCGAATTGATGTGGGAGCTCCTTTTTTTCATTACCGTTCTCAACCCTAGCATTGGGCTCAGGACTAGCGTGGTTAGTGTTCCTAGTAGGCAATCTGCCTGACGATGCACCAAAAACAATGTTGTTTCCTTAATTAGCAGCCCTCGCACGAGTTAATGCCATTTATGCGAGGAACAAATTAACAAATACGTCAGAGCAATCATAAAGGAAGTTTAAGGTCTATAGCACAATCTAGAATCAAGAAAAATGAGAAACACCTATAAATGTCCTGGTAGTCTATCGATTATGTAGGTAGTCATACTGCATGAGGAAGACTTCACTAGACACAACTCCATAGACACAAACAATTCCTAGAACACTTATAAATTTAGGCTCTTGAAACCAAGCTTGTCCCATCCCAAATCCGACCCTGGTGCAATAGACATCTGATGCTAAGGAGCCACATCGAAAGCACCTTATAAAGTAAATATACAACAAAATGTCCGTCTTTCATATTTAACAATGTATTTAAAAAATTTACCAAGTTAAGACAACTATAAGTGGAAATTCAAAATAATATAAATAATCATAAGTATGAATTTTCGCTAAGCATGACAAAATGCCCACCAAATCAAACTGTGACTTCAACAACTACCCACAATATTAACGTCTATCTATGGAGCTTCTAACAGGAATAAATTCGTAGTCTAAATTCGGGATGCAGTTGTAACACTCCGCACCTTTGCATTCATATACGTGCCTAGTCAGTCGAGGTACACTCCGATGATTTCATGTAACATTCCGTGCTTTTACGTTAGGTGTGTCGTAAGTTAGTAAACGTAAGTTTGGAGAGGTAAGGTCATTCTTAATGTTATAAATATTTAAAACAATGTTTAGTACGTATTAGACGGATTAGAGGTTAACGAACTGAGAAAAATACATTTCGATGAAGTTCAGTTATATGTGGTGGCATTGTGCGCCGCAGATCGTTATTTGCCCCACAAAGTTGGATGCATATTGAGCTTAGTTCAAGATAAGTTTATGTTTCTTTATGCCTTACAAAATGTTGAAGCACATTGTAAGGCGGTGGGAACCATCTAAAGTTTATAAAAATGGTGGAACATTCATTTAACCTCATTTCTCGACAAAAATGACCCAAAACACTCCCTAAATTTTCTCCATGGGTTATCCCTTGATCCAAGAGTGAATCCAAAGGTAAATAATGTAAATCTCACATCGGCGATCCCGTGGTACCCGTAGAACTTGAGTTCATTTTTTCGATTGTTATTGTGCTGTGATGGTTTGAGAAAAAAGAAGGGTGGTTAAAGACACCATGTAGTTATGTATGAGGCGATCTTGCCATTTGTCGACTATAGTTTTGATTCTTAACATTGATTATAATGACCCATTTGGTCATTTAGTGCTTTATAACCCAATTACCCTAAATCACCCTTTTTGTTATGAAAATCAGTGTTTATAACTTGCGGGGAGGGGTGGCATGCTTCTCGGGGTGATTTGGGTCCGCTTTGAAAAGGAAATCCTAAGTTGGAAACTTTTAGAGTGCTTAAATGAAAAATTTGATCAATAGTTGACTTTTGGGTAAACACATCCTTATATGTATTAAATAGATTTTATTAGGTCCGGAACGTCATTTATGAATTAGTCAAATCTTTGGTTTGGGTCCCGAGGCATTCTGGTGCATTTTGGTACCTAGTTGGCTAAATTTGATTTTTGAGAAAGTAAGAGGTAATTTGGGCAAAAAATGTGGCTTAACGATGTCAGATTAGTGTTTTGAGTGCGCGAGCAAGTTCGTAGCATTGATTATACTCAGTTTGCATATTAGATATGTATCCAGGAGGTCTCGAATGAATTTCGGGTGTTGGATCGGGGTTTTTGAGGTTTAACTTTCTTGGTTCTAGTGTACTCACACCTACGCAATTGGGTGCGCATCTGCGAGAGGTAGGTCACAAGTGCGATGGTGGCTTGAGGGATCGGTATTCGCACCTGCAAAAGTGAGGTTGTAGGCGCGCTGCGTACCTGCGAGTGTGGGCCCGCAACTGTGTACCTTGGCCTACTAATGGGATCTCATACCTTCAAGTATTTTTATGCCTATGCAGCGCCGCCCCTGCGAGGTTAACTTCAGCACCTACGCATATGGATGAATCTGAAACCATTTAATGCCCAAGTTCGATTTTAGACTTCATTTTCTCCTTGTTCAAGTTCTAAAGCTCATTTCAGAGAGATTTCAAGAGGGATTCAATTATTTCACCTTGGGGTAAGAATCTAATCATTGTTTTACTCATATCTCTTATATCTTATCCTAAATTGTTTGTCTAAAACATGCTATAGGATGGAAAAATTGAGAGTTTGTGAACCCTAGGCTTGAAATAAGAAAATCTTCATTTGAGCATGAAATTATAGATAGATTTAGTTCATTTTTTGGATATAAACTCTATAGGTCTTGGATAAATTATTTATGAATCTAATTTCCAGTTTTACCATTGGGGCTCAGGTTTGATTATTTGCGTTTATTTTTTGGTTTCAGACTAAATATAGCAATATGGGTGTTGTTAGACTCGTGTGAACCCATAAAAGACTATGTTGATATTATTGAACTCAAATTTTGACAAAAAATTATTGACTTTTGACCTCGACTCATTTGCAAGACTTTGTGGGTATCACTAGAATCATATCTTAATATAGAATTGGTAATAGTTAGACTTTGCTCATTTGGAGGCGATTCAAAAAGGGAAGGCTCAAGTCAGATACTTTGTGGCACTCGCTCATTATTGAGGTAGGTTATGACTTATTATTTTAGTCTCCTAATAGAGAATTGTATGTAGTTGTAGAAATTGAAGGGGAAAACATGATAAGCCTTCGGGCGTGGTTGTGGTCATAAATTCCACTTAGGTTCGTGCTGACAGCTGTTATATGGGCTTGCTTCCATGTTTGATTATATTTGAGATTAATTGTCTGAATCTATCCCTGTCACTCGGTAACTCACTTAGCTCATGAATAGAAAAAGGTAATATTAATGATTTGAGTTGTGATCATTATACTTGGCATGTAATTGTTGATTTTATCATTTGTGATGTTGTTGAAATTGACTCCATGCATGACATGCCTTCCATATTTCTCATATGATTTGATAAGATAGTAAAGTGAGTGATATCCTCCGAGGTCTTTTTCGGAGAGTGAGTGATAGCCTTCGAGGTCTTTGCCAGAGAGCAAGAGTGATTTATAACCTCGTAGGTCTTTGGGAGAGAAGAGAGGTACATGGACTTCGCGGGTCCCCTATGGGTCATGGCTTTGAAGCATTTCTCTTATCATGTGTGTACAGAAGTGGAGGGATATGTCCATAACATTGCATTGCATTGCATTGCCTTCTTTCATCCATATACATTTGTTCAGTTGATGTCTTGTAACTGCCGGTTTGGTGAATTTCAAGATTCTTGATCTCTTACTTGAAATATGATTTTCATGACTGTGCTTGATTGCCTTGTCTGCTTACTTGTAAATTTCTATATCTTTAGGTATTATCTAATCATTATGGGCCTATGATGCCTACAAGTAGTAGTGTTGTAGTCATACTACTTTTGCTGCACTTTTTGTGTAGATATCGATCCAGGCACTAGCTCCAAACCTCGTGGCTGATTATGAGGGTAACTGTCAAGGCTTTTAGGGTGAGCTACTTGATTGTCCGTGGCCCACTGGAACCCTCTCCTTCTTACTTTCTTTCTATTTTATATTTGACAGACAAATATTTCACCTTGGGGCATCTATTCAGACTTATATGTCAGTTTTCGTATTATTAGAGCTCTTGTACCTTCAGACTATATTTTGAGGGCATGTTTTAGATTTCCACTAGTAGTTATAATATTTAAGATTTGTGATAAATTTTTTCTTTATTATTTCTGCTTTTCTTAAACTTGTTTTCTTCTTGAATTGGGGGATGGTTCGTCTACCAATGGGTTAAGTGTAGGTGCGATCATGACCATGATCTGGATCGTGACAAATAGGTATCAGAGCCCTAGGTTAACTAGTCTAATGAGTACAAGAGCAATGTCTAGTAGAGTCTTGCGGATTGGTACGTAGACGTCCATACACATGTTTGAGAGGCTATGGGACATTTAGGAAAAACTTCACATCTTCTCTCTTTTCGTGCTAGCTCATTCTGATTAGTATCTAGTTCATTCTTTTTATGTGAGTTTGTTCATATTGATATCTTAACCTCGTTCGAGTTTTCTCTCACATATGGTGAGGATGCGATCGACTACTATTAGAGGTCAGGATCCTACATCTGTACCTTCTCCCGCACCCGCTCATGTACCTGTTGCTAGAGCAGCTACCCATGGACACAACAAGGGATATGGCAGAAGGTCTGGCAGGGCAGAGGTCATGCAGCTATGCCAGCTACGTGCCGAACACCAGCACCTACTCAGGACCCTGACAGAATATTGACACCGGAACTTGAGGACATTCCAGATGAGGAGGTTGGGGCCTTAGAGACACAACATAGGTTTGCGGCTACTCGTGATCTTCAGGAGGTTGTGTTTCGAATGTTGGGGTACTTTGACAGTTTGTCATAGGCGGGCATGATTCTAGATGGCTCACAAACTAAAGTGGGAGCTTAGACTCCCGATATTAGGGATGTTGTAGGGTTTCAGACTCTGGGAGTACTGCTGGCGACCGCAGTGGCTATCCATATTAATGTTATTACAGCGCCTGACTTTGCTCTTTGTCCTGTGGATGTGCCAGTGTTGACCAGTGAGAAGCGGAAATTATTTGAGGGGTTTACCAAGATGCCCCTCCTTGGTTCCATGGTACTTCCGGGGAGGATGCATATGAGTTTGTTGGGTGTGGTGGAGTCTCATAGAGTTGACTATATTTCTTTTTAGTTGGTTTGGGATGTAAAACAGTGGTGGAGGTTTTACATGGAGTGTCTACCAGCTAGGTCGCCACCTTTGACTCGGACTTGGTTTTATCAGGTGTTTCTGGAGAAGTACGTCCTTCGTACTCTGAGAGATAGGAGGAATGCTAAGTTTTCAGAAGTGGAGCATCGAGGTATGTACGTTGTGGAGTATGAGGCCAGATTCCTTGCTTTGTCCTGTTACGCGACGACACTACTTCCCACAGAGGCCGAGAGGGTAAGGCAGAATGTGAAGGGATTAGTCCTTCTGCTTCGATTGGTGACCTTACAGTTGGTTGCTTCTAAGGTGTCACACCCCAACCTTGGGGGGGGGGGATAAGGGGGTGTGGTCGGAATCTGATGTACTAAGGCCCGAGCATACCAGTCATGATACCTATAGCATACTTGCTAAGAGATGGGCCAACTAGGCCTCAAACCAATAACCTTACGACAAGATGACATACCAACCTGCAAGCAGAACATATCCAACATACACACCTATATATACATCGAGAAGACCGACAAGGCCATAACACGCATCATATGGCTGACAAGAAGGCTAGCAAGGCCATACATGACTTCTGTATATGGGACGATTGTCTACAAGCCTCTCAAGAGCACTTGAACATCATCAGGTCGGGACAGGACCCCACCATGCTCAAAACTATGTATATAAAATCATACCGACTCAAACTAGCACCTCCGAAATAAGTGGAGAGCTTTGACACCACCACTGAGATGAGATCCTACTGGACATGGGTGTCATTCCATCTACCTGAACCTTGATTCAACCTTCAAAATACTATAAAGAGTCAATCTTTCCAATAGAAGTCTTAATCGCTCATTCGAGCTCATAGAAGATGGTAGACAATGAATCATACTTAGATTGCCTTTTTCAAAAGCTTCCCATTACGTTACTTCACTACGAAGTAATCCTCGACCTGCTATGATCCCATCTACCTTAACGTAAGTATCATCCGAACGAGTTAAATTTTACTACTCGAGTCTCTCACTCATGAATCAGTTTGATGCTACTAAATATAATTCATATCGATGTATAGCAAGAAGTTAATAGGACATGAGCTATGAAAACAATATGGATAATGTGAAGTTCAAAATGGAATTATGTGGAAAGTGGATAAACAAAGATATACTACTACTTTTACTAACTAATTGAAAATAGAAACAAAAGCGTAGCAACTTGCTAAGCTTAAAAATCAGTAACGAAATAAGGAAAATGAAAAAGTATAAATGAAAAGGAGATAACTCTAAGCATTAAATGACATTTGTCCACACTAAATATAAGATCCATGCTTGACAAATTTCCCGTCTTCCACGTGTAAAATTTGTATCCTTCCCGTCTTCCACGTGTAAAATTTGTATCCTAAAGCATTTGACTCAACAATTCACTATAAATATTATAATTGTTATCCTTTTAATTTACTTTTTCCATGTAGTACTTACTACTATTAAAATTTTAACAAATTATGAGCATCTTATAAAATTAATGTATACACTGATATATTTATTAAAACATGTATGGAAAAGTATATATCTGATCAACTTCTAATTTCCTATGCAATGTAAAAAAAATTATACTATTAATTCTCAAAACGGGAAAAGATAATTTTTCTTATGAGAAAATAATTTATATTTTTATTGTAAATAAAATTCTGTTATAACATTCCATATCATGTATATAATTTAAAGTATCTCAAAAAAGTAGTAATATAAATAACTATATAAAATCATACTTATCACATTTTTACAGAAGTTGTTACATTTAAAAGAAAATGCCATATCAAGAAAATATATAATGGTTTCGAAATTCATCAAACTTACAGGATGTTATATCCTTCCTCCCTTAGGAATATTCATCCTCGAATGTTGTACAAAAACTGGAGACTCTAACATAATACTCACGTAGCTGGGATACATCTGATCAAATAGGGATTTCACCTCACTTGTTAAGGACTTGTACGATTATGTATCTCATCATTCATTGGAATGACATCTTAAGACATTACCTTATTTGAAGGATATGAGATCTGAAAGAAGGGTAACTTTTCTAAATGTCTTGTAGCCTCTCAATTATAAGTGTGGCGCACAACATACCCATAAGTCAGACTTTACTAGACACAACTTGTAGACTCCCTAAGACGGAACTGCTCTGATACCAAATTTGTCACACCCAACCTTGGGCGGGGCAGGGGGGGTGTACGACATACAGTGCCCTAAGTCATGAGAGTACTAGTCATAATACATGTAGCATAGTTAATAAGAGATGGTCTGACTAGGCCTCAAACCAATAACCTTATGACAAGATGACATATCAACCTGCAAGCAGAAGAGATCTAACAACCACCTATATATACATCGAGAAGGTCGACAAGGCCACAACACACATCATCTGACTGACAGGAAGGCCAGCAAGTCCATACATGACTTCTGTATACAGGAAGATTGTCTAAAAGCCTCTAAAGAGTACATGAACATCATCAGGTCGGGAAAGCCCCTCCACGCCCATAACTATGTATATAGAATCATACCGACTCCAACTAGCACATCCGGAATAAGTACAGAGCTCTTACACCACCTATGAGCTGAGATCCTACTGGAGATGAATGTCATTCCATCTACCTGAACCTTGGTTCAACCTTCAAAGACTACCACGAGTCAATCTTTCCGATAGAAGTGTTAATCGCTCATTTGAGCTCGTAGAAGATGATAGACAATGAATCGTACTTGGATTGTCTTTTTCAAAAGCTTCCCATTATCTTATTTAATTACGAAGTAATCCTTGACCTGCTATGATCCCATCTATCTTAACTTAGATATCCTCCGAACAAGTAAATCATACTTCGTCGATTTGCTCACCCATCAATCAGTTTGGTGCTACTAAATATAATCCATATCTATGTATAGCAAGATCTTAAGAGGACATGAGATTTGAAAACAACATTGATCATGTGAAGTTCAAAATGAAATGACGTGGAAAGTGAATAACCAAAGATATACTACTACTTTTACTAACTAATTGAAAATAGAATCAAAACCTTAATAACTTGCTAATCTTAGAAAACAGTAACAAAATAAGGAGAATGAAAAAGTATGAAAAAGGAGATAACTCTTAGCATTAAATGACATTTTTCCACACTAAATACAAGATCCAAGCATGACAAATTTGCCCATCTTCCACGTGTAAAATTTATATCCCAAAGCATTTGACTCATCAATTCACTATAAATATTTTAATTGTTATCCTTTTAATTTACTTTTTCCATGTAGTACTATTAATAAAATATTAACAAATTATGAGCATCTTATACAATTAATATATACACTGATATATTTATTAAAACATGTATGGAAAAGTATATCTTATCATCTTCTAATTTCTTATCCTAAATCAAAAGTAATTTTTTTATACTATTAATTCTCAAAACGGGAAAGGATAACTTTTCTTATGAGAAAATAATTTATACTTTTATTGTAAATAAAATTGCAGTTAAAAATATCTCCATATCATGTATATAATTTAAAGCGTGTTCAAAAGTAATAATATAAATAACTATATAAAATTATATTTATCACATTTCTACAAAAATTATTTCATTTAAAAGAAAATGTCATATCAAGACAGTATATAACGGTTTCAAAATTCATCAAACTTGCAGGATGTTACATAGGTCTTCGTTTCAGGTAGTGGTAGAGCATGCCATGGAGGTTCATTCAGTGAGGGGTCATACATATAACGGAGGTGGTGATAAGAGGGCATACAGGTTTAGTAGCTTCAGTGGTCATATTAGAGGTGGGGGACACCATGATAGATGACATTATCATCCCTATAGTCGCCCCATCTAGTCAACACTTCAGACTTCAACAGGTGATTGTTCAGGGCATAGTGGTTTCAATGCAGGGCAGACATCACGTGGTTCATACTCCCGATACTCAGACAGTGAAGGGTACTCTGGCTCTTCCATATCAGTATCATAGTCTAGGATGGGCAGGACTTGCTTTGAGTATGGTGAGATAGGGCATTTCGCGAGGAAGTGTCCTAGACTTAGTCAGTATGGGGCCAAGTAGAATTCCATAGTTCTGGCAATTAAGCCTCCAGCACCGCAGACTAGAGGAGGCGGGTATTCTAGTAGAAGTGGTTAGCAGTCTGGCAAGGGTGGTCACCCTTCTAGTAGGGATAGTACTCATTCAGTGAGAGGTGGATCTCAAGCAGGTCACGGAGGCACACAGTCCGAGGGTGGACATTCCCATTGCTATACCTTTCCCGGTAGACCAAAGGCTGAGGCTTATGATGCAGTCATCACATGTATTATTTCAGTTTCTCATCGGTCAACTTTAGTCTTATTTGATCTGAGCTCTACTTTCTCCTATGTGTCTGCCTATTTCTCTATAGGTATATACTATGCGATTTACTTGATGTCAATATTCATGTTTCTGCCCCTATTTGTGATTTTGTGGTAGTGAATAGAGTTTATAGGTCTTGTGTGGTTACCTTTATAGGATATGACACTTGCGTAAATTTGGTTATTCTTGATATGGTATATTCCGATATTATCCTAGGTATGGACTAGTTATCTCCGTATAATACTATTTTGGACTTCATGCTAAGACAGTCACATTGGCTATGTTGGGTATTCCGAGGTTAGAGTTGAATGGTACTCCTAGCCTTGTTCTTAGAGCGAAGAAATTGGTAAATAAGGGGTGTTTGGTTTAATTGGCCCATATCTGAGATACTAGCATGGATACTCCATCACTTGAGTCGGTACCGATGGTGATAGAGTTTCCAGAGGTATTTTTGATAGATATTCCTGGTATGCCACTTGATCATGATATTGATTTTTGCATTGATTCGGAGCCGGGCACTCTACTAATTTCTATTCCGCCATATCGGATGGCGCCCACGGAGTTGAAGGAGATAAGGGAACAATTATAGGACTTGCTGAGCAAGGGTTTCATCAGACCGAATGTTTCCCCGATGGGTGCTCCTGTGTTATTTAGCAAAAATTGAACACTCTTTTAAGTAATTAATCACAATAAAACATACTATGGAACTCGAAGGTCAACCATATTCTATTGATTCTTATTATCGAGGTGTCTCACATCTCCCCCAAGGAATCACTAGAACCCTTACCTCGAACACTAGTCTTTTAAAGGATTTTTCCGTGTTTTAAAATATCCTTTTACTTGATTTTCCTAATTTTTCTATAAATTAGGTGGAGATACTAAAATATAAATTATCCAAAAGAGTCTGCAATCTCATAGTAGCATTTATGCCCCGTAAAAGTGAACTGTAATAGATGATGACTCCGCTGGGGATAATCCTAGTTTCTAACCACAAGGGTTCCTATACAATATGTTTTTATTGTGAATAATTGCTTATGTGTTTAATTTCCTGCATATATAAATTGCATAGCATATATTCCTCCAAATGGCACAAACACATATGTGCATCAGTGCAAAAAGACGGGTATGCGGTTTAGCAATCGTCCTCCAGTAAAGAACCAAATTATTTCTTTGAAATACGTTGAAGATAGAGTTGGTTCGCGGTCGTCCAATAGTCGGTAATGGTTCACCTCAAGTAGACCGCTCGAGTCCCTAGTCATTCAAAAAACCACTATAGTTTGCCTAGGATAGAGCGAAGCCAAATCCCAATTACCTATACAGATTCAGATATTTTAGATGTATCTGGACCCATTAGGTGACCACCTTGTTTCAAGACGATCTATGACCCGATGACACTGTATCCAATTACATGCTAATTAGAAACATGATTATGCTTTGTATGCTAAACCATTATCATAGGAGGGGGAATTAACCGTGTTTTGTTTTGTTGATGCATACCAACCTTATGTTCAATGTGGTCCTCAAGGCCCTTGAGATATTGAAAAGCTGGTAGGCTTGGTTAGACACATCACAACTAAGAAAGGTTACAGACTATATGGGACACCTACCCTCATTGATGACAATGAAAGATTGTAGGAAGCTAATAGAAATCCTTACCAGATATTGGAATTGTGATAGAATAGTGTTTAGATTCGGGGAGATAGAAACGGCCACAACTTTAAAGGAGATTCGGGATCGCATACATAGTAATGTTACCTGAATATCTATATTAGATGCAAAAAGATATCATGGTCTCCTATGTGACTAAGTAAGTCATGTTGACCTGTTAATAATGTGTTAAATCATGCTCCAATGATCCTGTCCTGATCCCTTTAGATCTATAGTACCCTTGTCTGCTAAAGTGGTATAGTGTCTAGCTAGTCCCTAAAATTGACCATTTTATACTTGGTCTATCAACTTGCAATTAGTTCAAGACCCTTTAGGTCATCACCATGTTTTTTTATCATGCTTTTCTGTGAATTTTGCCTCTGTTTCAGTAGAATAAGACTTACCAGAAAAATACATGTTATCCCTGATGTTAATATGAACTAGGTCTTTGTATGGCTCTTGTATTATGTACTGTATGGATGATAAAAGTATATTGTCATGTCCACACTAGCAATGTTAGTAAGTTAACTTGTGTTTGAATTTATGACACCATGTAACTAGGTCCCATAGCCATTTGTTAGCCTAAAACTGTTAGATTTCCCCTGCTGCATGTACGAATAACAAAAAATAAATAAAATATGTTTCAATGCAGCGGCAACGAGTAGAAAAATAGAAGAAATAAATACAGAAATTATTGTACATGATCTTATAATAAGAGATCTAATAAGAGACATAAGCTTTGAAACAAACCAATATTAAAAAATGAACTCATCATTTGAACCCATTAAACAGTTAAATCAAGCGAAATGGTTATATCAGAAAACAAAGACTTTATTAAAACAAAAGAAGAAACATAAAGAATGTATAAGATAAGAATATTTGCTATGGAAAAAGAACTAGACCAGACCCAAAAAACTGTAAGCTCTGAAGAATTAACAAGATTATATATACAGTTAATACAAATACAAGCAGAAATAAGATTACAAAATGAATTCATAAAAGATATAAATACAGATCTATCCACAACTACTAGTTCTTATGGGTGAAGAAATATTAAGAAGACAACAAAATATGTTAGGACAAATAGCATATATAGCAGAAAAAAGGTTAGAATATAACAGAGATATAAATCAGCATATTTTAAGTTGCAGAATAGGTATAGATCTAATAAAGAAAAAAGATCAACGCCTACAAGAAAATTTCGAACAAATAGAAAATCAGAAGGAGACCATTAAGGAATTAAAAAACAGGTTAGTGTTAAAAGACGAAATGATAAGACAGAAGGAAGAGGAAAATACGAAGTTATTGGAAAATAAATTAGGAGAAATAATCGGAAAAGATAGTGAAATATCAGATCTAAGAGATATAATACAAGAACAGTACAAGTATATAAACTTACCAAAACATGGATAAAGAAAAAGAAATAGCAACAGATCTATACAAAACACACTATCCGATGGATGAATATGAAGGAGGAACAACACAAACATTAAGTTTTAAACCCGAAACGTATCAAAAAATACAAAATGAACAAGAAGAATTATCGATAAAAAATATATTTAAAACAAAATGGTTTGAAAGAAATAAAGAGATAAGATATATAATCCAAAAACACGAAAACATAATAGACACGATAAGTGTAAATGGAAAAGCCAGAATTAATCTAATAACTGATGAAATAATAAAAAGGGAATTATCAAAATTATCAACAAAAGAAGCCAGAAAATACAGAAATATATATTTTGGAGGTGTAGAATTTACTATAAAAGCATATTTTCAGAGAAATATAGATACACCAATACAAATATACATATAGGATGACAAGATATTAGAAAATTTACAAGACGCATTAATATCAGTAATAAAAGGAAATTTGATATACCAAAAGTTAAAATTTACGGTACAACCCAATTTTAGTATCTCGTTAAAAGATGAACATAAAGACTTAACTTTAACATTATACTATAAACTAAATGGAATAAAAATGCCACCAGGAAGTAAAGTCATAAGTATAGAGACAAAAATGGTATATGCCTTAACAGAAAACCATCATGTAAAGAAACAACACGAAATGAATATTTTAGTACCAAAAATGTACCAAGATATTCTAGAAAGAATAGAACATAAAGAAAACTCAAAGATAACAATACCAGAAGAAATACATATGGATTTTAGCAATAGAACCACAACAATGTTACAAAGGATAAGACCAAAGATAGAAGGATCCAGGTTAAGTATTACAAGAGAAATATTAACAAGACAAGAAAGCTTGACGGTACCAAGAACATTGGATTTAGTAAATATGACAAGTAATAGATTGAGTATTAAAGTAATTATATTCAACGGAATTACAACAACTGGTTGTATAACTGAAATCAATACAGGAGCTGTAAAAAGCTTTGTACATATAAGTAAAGTAAATGAAAAAGATTGTCAGCTAATTCCACCCGAAACTTTCAATTACCCTGAAAATGATAGAGAAATAATAGTTACCAGAAACATTAATCTGAGATTTAAAATTCAAGATTTAGAATACAAAATAAACATTGCGGTCGTAGAATATGATAGTTTTAGTGAATTATTATTAGGAAGTGATTTTCTAACCATGATAGACTATAGGATTACTAATAATGGAATAGAAATTAATGATCAAGGTAAAACAAGATTTGTTAATAAAATATGAATATTCAAGATAAAATCAATAAAAAGAAACGAAAGTTAAAAAGCATAAAACAGATGTTACTAGAAGAAATTATAGATTCACAGCTTAAATACTTAGAATATAGTGCTAAAGAAATGAAGTTAGAAAATGAGATAGAACAATTAGAAAAAATAACAAATAATAAACCTAATAAAGAATGGATAAGTATAGGAGATGGATGGATGAAAAGAATAAATAACCCTGAGTAATTTTAACGAAAAAGTCGATGAGATATGGACGGAACTAATAATAAAAGAAAAATTAAAAAAAAATGGATGAAATAAATGAAAAACAAGTTCAAACACGCGAACTAATAAGAGAAGAACTAACCAAACTATGTAACGTATTTGAAGTACCGACACTCAAATTAATACTAGAACAGCTAAATACAATAGTAGCCCAAGTAAACAAAGAAAAGGGTAAAGAGAAACAGATAAACGAAGAAGAACCCAGTAACCAAGAACAGACCATAGGAGATATAGCAAGAACTACACAACCTGAAATAGTACCAATAGATGCGTGGAGAAGAAGTAAAACCCCTATAATGATAGATATTAGTCAAATAAAATCAAAAATACCAAAAGAAGTAGCAAAACCATTAGATAGTCTAAAAACATTAAGTAAAAAAGAATAATTTTAATGAGTAATACTGAGCATAGCGCAGTTACATTTATTAGAAATCATGGAAAAGATATATTAGAAAAAAAAAGATATAAATATGAACCTATGAAAAAACAACAGGATCCTAAAGAAACCTTAATAAAAAATAAAGATAATTTAAAAGAAGGAAACATATATGTTGAAGAAAGAAATTTAAAACTTGATAATAAAGCCCAAAGCCAAAAGATAATAGAATTGAAAAAAGAAAATAAGAAATTAAAACTATCCACTAATGAAGAATGGTTGACGAAGTATAAAAAATACAAAACTAAGTATAAAGACACTAAATACAACTTAAATAAGACTAAGGTAGAAGTAGAAGAAACAAAAAAAGAATTAGAACTAGTTAAGCAAGAAATGAGTGAATTAAAAGAGGAATTACACATTATGAAACAACAAATAGCAAGGTTAAAAGGAAAAAAGAAGGTAAGAAGAATACACAACACCAGTGATGAAAATGATAAAAATAACAATATTAATGATAGCAGTAGCACAGATAAAGAAAAAGTTAAAGGCAGTGAAGTACAAGTAGCAAAAATTACGGAAGAAATAGAAGATGAAAATAATTCTGAAATGGTACAGGAAAATAATCAAATTCTAGAAGCACTACAAAAGATGCAAAGAGTAAATGCAATTATAGAAGAAGAACCTGAAAGCGATATAGAAGATGAATATAATGAACCTTTTGAAACAGAAATAGAATCAGATAACATTATAAATGAAGACACCAACGACTACCCTGAAGAAGAAATGGTAGATCCAGCTTTAGAAGTCATAACAAGAAAACCTACTAAATTACCACCACATATACCAGTAGGACATCAAGTAGAATTTTGCGAATTTGTAGGATCAATGACACAAGGAATAAATATGAATGAATATTTTCTAGACTTAGACAATGTTTATGATGAACAAGAACTAAGCAGAAGAATAAATGATTGGAATGTAGGAATGTCTTTAGCATTAATGAGTTCAACACATACTAGTGATCTAGACTATATGTACGAATTAATATCTAAAACAATGATTGGAAAAGTAGCATTTTGGTTTGAAACCATAGCTTATCAAATGAAAAGGAGAAATATTTCATCATGTTAAAGATTGGAAGGGAATATTAATGTTATTCGATATGGTATTAAAAAGAGAATTTCTAGGAGAAAGATGGCTAGTAGCCAGAGAAAATGTGTTAGCAGAAAGAAAATGTGAAATAATAATGAATTTAAACAATATGAAATGTTGCAAGATCAATAAACTACCAGAATTTACAATAAGTTTTACTAAATTCTATTATGAAGCAAGATTCTTACCAGATGAAGGAATAATATACCAACAACTTTATTATGATCATTTACCAGCCCCATATAATACGGAAATAACTAAAGAATATAAACAATTAGAACCAAAAGAAAATACGTTAGGAGAAAAAATAAGAGTATTAAGAGATTATTTAATGAGAAAATGTGAAGAATACAAGTTACAACAAAAAGTTAAAAAAGATAAAAAAAATTAGGACTAAGAGAAATATGTGGATTTACATAAAGGAGATTAGTATTTGGATGTGATAACCAAGAAAAAGAACGTAAATATAAAAGGCATAAAAAGACATTTAGAAAATATAAGAATAAAACATTTAATAAAAACAAAAATTACACAAAGAATTATGATAAACCATATTACAAACCTTACAGAAGAAGGAGATATAAGAGATTTAAGAGATATAATAATACCCCCGACACTAGGAAAAGGTTTAGAAATAAACGAAAATTTAGAAGAAAAAGGTATGTAAAACCATTAGAAGCAAAAGAAGAACCTAAATAATGTAAATGTTGGAATTGTAATGAAAAGGAATATTATGCTAACAAATGCCCTAAATTAAAGAAACAAGGAGTAAAGTTTATTAATACCACACAATTTATTATGAGTTTAGAACAAATAAAAGAAGAAAACAATAAATGGTATAGTGATGAAGAATTTTATATCAGTCAAACCGAAGAGGAAAGTGACATAGAAATAGGGAAGATTAATTATATAAATACTTACTCAGACGAAGAAGACATCTCTTCAGATACTGAAAATAATTCAGAATAAATGGTAGCAATTTATATAGAAGCTCAGGTAGAATACAAACCCAATAAAATGATAAAACAAAAATCTTTATTGATAGCAGAGCAGACATGTGCCTAGCACGAAAAGAAATACATAAGTGAAAAAGATTTAGGACATATAGAATACGAGTGACAGGATTTAATGAACAAACTAAAGAATTAGACACGATAGCAGAAAATGCAAGGATAGTGTTAAATAAGACGATATTTAGATTACCAATAATATATCAAGATAATAATATGAGTCAACATGTATTATTAGGAAATAACATTTTAGATTACTTTAAAATCCAAGTTATAAATAATAACACCTTAAGCTTGCAAACACCTTGTAATAGGTGGATTATATTAAAAAGAATATTACCAGTACAAACATTAAAATTATGTAATAGGATAAATCGAAACAATAATTTGCAACTATTAAAAGAAAAATACGTTGGAATGTTAAAAATAAATTTTGGAGAAAATCCAATATAATTATGGAAAAAAGAAAAAATATATGCTGAAATAAAGTTAATAACTCCTAATGACATTATCAGATGTAAACCTATTAGATATAGCCCAACAGATCAAAAGGAATTCGAGACACAACTAAAGGAACTACTAGATTTAAAAATAATACAAGAAAGTAAAAGTTCATGTAGCAGTCCAGCTTTCCTAGTAAGAAAACATAGTGAACAAAAAAGAGGTAAAGCTAGAATGGTCGTAGACTATAGAGAATTAAATAAAAAGACAATATTTGATGGATATTTTTTACCATATAAAAGAAATCTTATTAATAGATTAGGAAATAAGAAATGGTTTAGCAAGTTTGATTGTAAGAGTGGATTTTGGCAAATAAAATTAACCAAAGAATCAAAACCTTTAACAACTTTTAGTACCCCTCAAGGACATTATGAGTGGAATGTATTACCCTTTGGATTAATAAATGCACCCCAAATATTCTAGAGAAGGATGGATCAAGTGTTTAAAAAATTAACGGAATATTGTATAGTATATGTCGACGATATATTAATATATAGTGATAATCTAGGAGATCATATTAAACACCTAGAAGAATTTATAAAAACCATAAAACAACATGGAATCTTGTTATCATAAAAGAAGTCTGAAATTTTAAAAGATAATATAGAATATTTAGGATATATAATAGATAAAGATGGATTTCAACTACAAGAACACATAGTTACAAAAATTAAAAATTTTAATGACAAACTAGAAAATAAAAAAGAAGTACAACAGCTTCTAGGAATAATAAACTATGCCTCAGATCATATAAAAGACTTACCAGCTCTAAGAAAACCGTTACAAGATTTGATCAAGGGTTTATAAAGCATTTGAATGGAAAGAAGAACATGATAAAGCAATAAAAGATATCAAAGAATTGAAAGATAGTGATAGTTACCAGAAACATTAATCTGAGATTTAAAATTCAAGATTTAGAATACAAAATAAACATCGCGGTTGTAGAATATGATAGTTTAATGAATTATTATTAGGAAGTGATTTTCTAACTATGATAGACTATAGGATTACTAATAATGGAATAGAAATTAATGATCAAGGTAAAACAAGATTTGTTAATAAAATATGAATATTCAAGATAAAATTAATAAAAAGAAACGAAAGTTAAAAAGCATAAAACAGATGTTACTAGAAGAAATTATAGATTCGCATCTTAAATACTTAAAATATAGTGCTAAAGAAATGAAGTTAGAAAATGAGATAGAACAATTAGAAAAAATAACAAATAATAAACCTAATAAAGAATGGATAAGTATAGGAGATGGATGGATGAAAAGAATAAATAACGCCGAGTAATTTTAACGAAAAAGTCGATGAGATATGGACGGAACTAATAATAAAAGAAAAATTAAAAAACCTTTTCACAAAAATGGATGAAATAAAAGAAAATCAAGTTCAAACACGCGAACTAATAAGAGAAGAACTAACCAAACTGTGGAACGTATCTGAAGTACCGACACTCAAATTAATACTAGAACAGCTAAATACAATAGTAGCCCAAGTAAACAAAGAAAAAGGGTAAAGAGAAACAGATAAACGAAGAAGAACCCAGTAACCAAGAACAGACCATAGGAGATATAGCAAGAACTACACAACCTGAAATAGTACCAATAGATGCGTGGAGAAGAAGTAAAACCCCTATAATGATAGATATTAGTCAAATAAAACCAAAAATACCAAAAGAAGTAGCAAAACCATTAGATAGTCTAAAAACATTAAGTAAAAAAAGACAATTTTAATGAGTAATACTGAGCATAGCGCAGTTACATTTATTAGAAATCATGGAAAAGATATATTAGAAAAATAAAAATATAAATATGAACCTATGAAAAAACAACAGGATCCTAAAGAAACCTTAATAAAAAATAAAAATAATTTAAAAATCGGTTCATATTTCAGGTGAGGAAGAGACCTCAAGGTCATGACCTAAACTGTGAATCTGATAAGTTTGACTGAATATTTGCATGAAACATGTTCAAGAGTGGTCTGAATATCTGATGTGTCTCACTTGTTTATTCATGATACTCACCTGGTTCTCTATATCTGTTAGTATACATACCTATGCCAGCATGAATTATGAATTATTTCATCTTTCCTTTAATTTATCTAAGTCTGAGTTGAGCCTAATTTAAACTATGGTGCAATAAAGAATGAAGGAAAATGGGGAGTATTGGCATGATTTGATCTCTGTGTACTTGTCCACGCTGTAGTCTTGAATTATTTTTCTTGAATATGTAAAGGGATATACATGAAAATATACAGATTATGTACTATGTATACACAAGAATATATCGAGTATACTACGTGTATATCACACCTGTTATGATATTACGAATTTGTTTTGGGCCTAGATCATATCATTTGTCACTAAGTTCTCCTTATCTGTTGCAATAGTGTATCTGGGCCAGGCCCATCATATGTTCCTCTTTCTTTGTTTGCTTACACTACCACATATCAATTTCACTCAAGGCCAGACCCATTCATTATATTGGTCCGATATAGTGAATAGTTTGCATTAATATGTCTAGTTGGACTTTTTTTTTCATCTCCTTGGGTTAATTATTGTGTGGCATGTATGAATACTTGTAAGATGTATATAGTTTTAGATAAGTTAAGATATCTTCTAATCGCGTTTTTCTTTTCCCCCTCCTTTTCTTGCATGACCCGCGCAATATGGGTCATTTGGGCCAAAACTGCACAACCACAGCTTGTTGGGCCAGCACCCGACCAATTTCCTTCCTTCATCAAGTCCGAATTGCATTTTAAAGGCCCAACCATGGGTAAAAATGGTTAACTGGTGGGCTCGATAGGCTCACCAGCTTTATCTCTTTATTTTCTCTTGGAATATTTTCAGAAATGTTGTATTGAATACTTGTTAGATTACTGGAACTTGATGGTTATGACTTAGGATTTTAGGCAAATAGTATGTACATTGTTTAGAATGGATAGGATCCCCAAACACAATTTCAAATCACACCTGAAAAGATAAGAAATGTATGGTCTTTGTTTTAAAATAAATAAAGTGAAAAAACAATTTTTTTCCCGTGTAATACTTTGGTTATTTTTGAAGTATCTTTGAAAATATGTTTTTGATTTAATGATTTTTTATTATAAAAAAGGAAAAGATATGGACAGTTTGAGGCATAAAATATGTTTTCAAAATTTATTTTAAATTTAAAAGATAATTTGAAAGTAGAAAAACCTTGTCAAAATTCTTTTTATATCGTTTTTATAAGTATTTCAAAAACCATTTTTGGGCCAGGCATAACTCAATTGAATTAAAAAATAATAAAAGAAATCTCTTTTTAAAGGCCCAAGTTTGAGGGAAAATATTCCAAAGGATATGATTGACCTTCATAAAAAGTGTAAAAGATTTTTTTTATAATTTTTATAGGGATCATGGCATATTGTTTTACGAAAAAGAAAACATATATTTTCACAAGATTTTAAGACATATAAGGATAACTTAGACATGACATTTGGTCTAATATTAAGTGGGACTCTACTCAAGGTGACTTTCAGTGTTTCTTAGTCTGAAATAAAGTGACTAATTTAGCCCTATATTAAATTTTTAAACAATATTCAACTCTTTTATTGCAAAGCCATTTTCTCAAAGATTTTAAACCAAAGAAAAATGACATTTCATGACTTTTATTTTCCAAGAATTTAAATATTCATTTAAGCAATTAATCACAATAATACATACTATGGAACTCGAAGTTCAACCGTATTCTATTGTTTCTTAATATCGGGGTGTCTCACGCCTTCCCCGAGGAATCACCAGAATCCTTACCTCGAACTCTAGTCTTTTAAAGGATTTTATGTGTTTTAAAAACCCTTCTACTTGGTTTTCTTAATTTCCCTATAAATTAGGTGGCGGCTCTAAAAAAATAAATATCCAAAAGTTCACAATCTCGTAATAGCTTTTATGTCTCGCGTAAAAGTGAACTACAACATGAAATTGAAATTGCATAAGAAGAACAACTCTACTCATGACTTGGAATTAGTGGCAGTAGTATTTGCTTTGAAGATTTTGAGACATTACTTATATGAGGTCCATTGTGAGGTGTTCACGGATCATCACAGTCTTAAGCATGTGTTCAATCAGATGGATTTCAATTAGAGGCAGCATAGATGGATGGAGTTGCTGAAGGGTTATGACATCACCATTCTTTATCATCATGGAAAGGCTAATATGGTAATGGATGCCTTGAGTCGCAAGGCAGAGAGTATGGGTAGCTTGACTTATTTGATCGTGGAAGAGCATCCCTTAGCTATGGAGGTTCAATATTTGGCAAATAATTTGGTGAGCCTCGATATTTTGGAATCGGGCAAGGATCTGGCATCTGTTGAGGCGAGGTCATCACTTTTACAGCAAATAAAGGCCCAACAGTTTAAGGACGCAAAGTTGTGCAAGATCCAAGATAAGGTGTTGAAGGAAAAAGGTAGAGACATGATTCTTGATGATGAGGGAATTTTAAAGATTAAGGGGCAGATTTTTGTTCCTCGTGTGGGTGGTTTGACTAGGTTGATCATGGAGGAGGATCACAACTCTAGGTACTTTCTTCACCTTGCTGCTACAAAAATGTATCATGATTTAAGACAACATTATTTATAGGTTCAAATAAAGAGGGATATAGTAAAGTTCATATCTCAGTGTTTGAATTGTCAACAGGTTAAGTATGAACATCAGAAACTAGAAGGTATGACTCAGAGGATGACTATACCTGAGTGGAAGTGGGAGCAGATTGCTATGAACTTTTTAGTAGCGTTGCTGAAGACCATGGGAAGTTTGATGCTATTTGAGTTATCGTGGACAGATTGACTAAGTTCGCGCACTTCATACCGGTTCAGAATACCTACAGTTCGAAGAAGTTGGAAAAAATCTACATTTGGGAGATTGTGTGATTGCATGAATAACCCATCTCTAGTATCTTGGACAGAGGCACTCAACTAACTTCTCATTTTGGAGGACCTTACAGAAGGAGATGGGGACCCAGTTGGATCTAAGTACGGCATTACACCCGCAGACGGATGGTCAGTCCGAGCGAACTATTCAGATTCTCGAGGATATGTTGCAGGCATGTATGATTGACTTTGGTGGTAATTGGGACCAATTCTTGCCCTTAGCGGAGTTTTCTTACAACAACAATTATCATTCGAGTATTGAGATAGAGCCGTTTGATGCTTTGTAAGGTAGAATTTTGTTACACCTTGAGTTTTTGTTCAATTTAATCAAGAGTTAGTTAAGGTTGAAGAATGCACCTAAACGTGAGAAATGAGATTTTGAGCAAATAAAAATGAGCTGATTGCTTGGCCGAAATAAACTGCTTGCTTATCCGTCCTACTTTCTTGAGGTACTTAACATGTGTCCTAATAATTAAATGAGGACAATACACCTATATAAATAAATAGGGTCAGCATGTGACACCTATTAAGTAAGCAAGTAGGTGACAAGTAGGTATGTCACCTACTTACTAAAGGAAAGGACAAGATTAAGTCTCCCAAAAACGGATAAGGGGGTCAGCCAATGACCCTTTTTAATGGGAATTATTTCACACTTATCTCTCATTCATTCTCCTCGTATTTTTCTGATCCTAAGACACTTAAAGAAGACATGAAATGCTCTCTATAAACTGGTCAGCCCAAACCCTAAATAAAATCCATGTTTACGAAGTGATTTGAGTGTCAAAACTTCGAGGGTAATTGCTAGTTCCTCTTTCTTATTCTTGTGGTGAATTAGAAGGTTATTTCAAAGTGAAGAAGGCTCAAGTCAAGGTTTTCTTAGTGTTTTAAGGTGATTTTTCGTTTTCCTTCTTATGGTTAAGCTTCTATGGGTTGTAGTCAAGTTGTAGAAGATAGAACTTGTGAGTTTTGAAAGAAAAATCAGATTCTGATGTTGTGCCATGTTGGGCTGCATGTGAATCCATTTTTAAGCTATTCCATCGTTGAACTTCTTAAGAAAAGGTTTACATATGTATTGTTGATAAAGTTCCATAATTTGGAAGAAGGGATAAGTTGCAGAAGCATTGCTTCATATTGTAAATCGAACATGTCGATCGTGTATTATTTTTTGAGTTGTTAGTTTCCTTGTAGTTATTATTAATGCCTAATGTGAGCTTGGGAAATGTAATGAGAACAGGGGAGATGCTGCTCATTTGAATAGAATAAGCTTATCGTTCGTTGTATGATAATTGTATTATTCGTAGCTTAACGATAGTATTAGTATCGTTGTTATAGATTAAGGTGCGATAAATTGAGTTCAACGTGGTTATAGGACAGATTGTCATAAGGTATGTAATGTCTATCCATTCTTTCTATAGCATAGGTCCGTACCTAAAATGGTACTCGATAGAAAAGTATAAAAGAAGTATTCATAAATGAGCTTGTGCCTCTTATTCAGACATCCTTGAGATGCTATTGTTTGTCCATTGTTAGGAGTACTTTCTACCTTAGATCTTATTCTCCTCATTAGTTGAGTATATATAGAACTTACGGATGAAGTCCTTGGTTGACGACAACTGTTTACTATTTTTTTATTTTTTGGCACCTTGTTGCTTATTCCACAAATCCTGTTGAAGGCCTGGTATGTCGTATGCCTATTCTATAGAGCCTTGGTATGACCTAGTACATTATATCTATCATACAGAGCCTCGCTAAGGCCCGCTATATTATGTACACCACAGATGCTCCCTAAGGAATGATATGATTTATGATATTCCCACAGAGCCTCGTTAAGGCCTGGTATGTTATACTTTCCCACATAGCCTAGTCAAGGCCTGGCACATTAAACGTATACACAGAGCCTCGATGGGCCTGGTACGCTGTTGATATTACTATATAATGCGAGCAGAGAATAGGTAGGTACATCTTCATAATTCTCTTCTATTTATCCGACTTGTTTAGCACGGTACAGTTAGTGTGACTCACCGTATTAGTTTGATTATTTCCACCACCAAGTCCCAAAAGAAGGATGATCTAGGGTCCTTCACTATTCCTTGCACTATCGGTCAACATGATTTCTTCAGAGCCCTTTGTGATAATGGGGCTAGGCGTCATTGAGATCTGTAGGGTGGCGGGTACTTCGACTGCCTTGTATCAGGTGAAGAGAAGGGGGTGGAAGGCTTAGTAGGGCTCGAACCTACAATATCACCATTATGAGCGGTACACTTCAACCAATTAAACTATAAGCCCCTACGGATCTCTACATGCAATTCGCTCGCTTCAGGAAGAGCGGACAGAAAGAGAAGGCCTTTGTCCTATTTGCTTCTTCCTATTCCCAAGAATGAAGAATTTTCTCCAAAAATGATTTTCTTGATTTTTGTTTTTTCTTTTTATTTATAGATAGATATATAATATAATATTATCTTTCTATTATTATTATAAGCGGCCCTTTCGCGACTCAAATAGCCAGTACGCTTTCTGGCTCAAACGGGCGGGGGCTTTCTATTTGCTTGCAATGCCGGTTGTTTGCCTTTAGTTAGAAGTAGAGGGCGTCGTTTTCCCTACACTTCAGAAAAAGTCAAAAAGTATGGATGAAGTAAAAAAAGTACATAAGGTGTGAGAAAGAAAAACTTGGTTACGGGAACCGAAGGTTAGTATTAACTTGATTCCACTTGCTATCTATAAGAAATCAGGGTTAAGCATACCGAGACCGACTATTATGACATTGTAGATGGCTGACCGATCAATTAAGAGGCCGGTGGGAGTAGTTGACAATGTACTTGTTCGTGTTGGTGAGTTTCTTCTTCCTGCAAATTTTGTGGTACTTGACTATGTTGTTGACAAAGATATTCCGATCATATTGGGTTGACCTTTCCTTGCTATTGGAAGGACACTCATGGATTCGGAGAAGAATGAGATCATGTTCAGGGTAAATGATAAGGAAGTCACATTCCAAGCGAGCAAGAGGATGAAATTTCCGAGTAGTTATGAGAGTATTTTGGTAATTGATATAGTGGATTTGATTGAAGAGATTATCAGATTCAAGATGGAAGAAGAGTGTCTCGGAGAGGCTCTAGCTACGATTTCGGTAAATTTCGATGGTGATGATATGGAGGGGTATGTAGAGTGTGAATTCATTGGTAGGATTGACTTCATGTAATTACCAGCCAAAGACACTTTCTCTTGATCTAGAGAATCGGGCAACTCCTCTAGCAAAACTGTCCATTATTGAACCACCAAAGTTAGAGATGAAGCAATTTCCATCTCACTTGAGGTATGAGTTTCTAGGCCCGAATACCATTTTACCTATAATTCTTTCTGCATTGTTGACTGAAGAGCAGGTGAAGAGGATACTAGAAGTGTTGCAAAAATACAGGCAAGCAATTGGTTGGACCATAACTGATATTCAGGGGATTTCCTCTGAATGTTTTTAGCACGTGATCGATCTTGAGGAGGACAGTTCGCCAAGTATGGAACATCAGAGAAGGTTAAATCCTCCAAAGCAAGAGGTTGTAAAAAATGATATCATCAAATGGTTAGATGCTGGAGTAGTTTACCTGATTGCTGACAATTCATAGATTAGCCCAGTGCAGTGCATTCCGAAAAATAACGATATCACGGTGGTGCCAAATGTAAAGAATTAGTTGATCCCACAAGGAATAGTCATTAGATGGAGAGTGTGTGTGGACTATAGGAATTTGAATGCTGCAACTTTCCAAGACCATTTCCCTATGCTTGTTATTGATCAAATGCTTGATCGGCTAGCGAGAAGGTCGTATTAATACTTCCTGGATGGGTATTCTGGCTACAAACAAATAAATATCGCTCTTGAGGACTAAGAAAGGACAACATTCACCTATTCCTATTGGACTTTTACTTTTAGCCGAATGCCCTTTGGGTTATGCAATGCTCCATCAACATTTTAGAGGTCTATGATGTATATGTTCTCAGATATGGTTGAAGACTTTTTAGTAGTTTTCATGGATGACTTCTAAGTTGTGCGAGATTCATTTGATGAATTTATTGACCATTTGGGTCAAGTCTTGAAGCGGTGTGAAGAGACTAATGTTATTCTGAATTGGGAGAACTATCATTTTATGGTAAAGGATGGGATTGTTCTTGGCCACAAATTTTATGAAAATGGAATTGAGGTTGATAAAACTAAAATGGAGGTGATCTCCAAGATTCCTCCACCTATCTCTATTAAGGGAGTCCGTAGCTTCCTTGGACATGATGGTTTTTACAGAAGATTCATTAAGGACTTTTCAAAAATTGCTAACCCGATGTGCAAGATTCTTGAAAAAGAGGCTAAGTTCATATTTGATGAGAAGGGTGTTAAAGCTTTCGAAGAACTGAAGGAGTGAATCACTTTGGCTCCTATTACTACTTCTCCAGATTGGTCACTGTCATTTGAGTTGATGTGCGATTCTAGAGGTTTTTCTATTGGGGAAGTTCTTCGTCAAATGAACAATAAGATCATTCACCCGATCTACTATGCTAGAAAAACTCTCAATGCTGCCCAGATGAATTACATTGTAACAAAACAAGAGCTTTTGGCTATGGTTTATGCATTCGAGAAATTTCGAGCATACTTGTTGGGTTTGAAGGTGGTTATGTATGCATATCATACAACTTTGAGGTATTTGATGGCAAAGAATAAAGCTAAGACTAGGTTCATTTGCGAGGTGTTATTTCTACAAGAATTTGAGTTTAAAGTCAAGGACCGAAAATGGTCAAAAAATGAAATCACTAATCATCTCTTGCAGATTGAAGAAGCAGATGGTTAGAAAGAAGAGCTAGAAATTGATGATGTTTTTCCAAATGAAAGAATTTTGGCCTTGTCCTGTGCATGGCTCTTTGTTATACCGGTCTCATTCTTAATAAGCTCAAAACTTATCAGAAGAAGAAATTCCTATGAGGTTGTCGCCAATATCATTGGGATAAACCTTACGTGTTTCGAATGTATGTTGATAATATGATTTAGAGGTATGTTTCTGAAAATAAGGTAATGGCTATTCTGAAAGCATGTCATGACTCTCCGATTGGGGATAATCATAGTATAATCAGGACGGACTGGTACGTTGTTGATATTACTATATAATGCGAGTAGAGAACATGTAGTAACATCCTCATAATTCCCTTCTATTTCTTTGACATGTTTAGCTAATATGCTTATAATTTTAGTTTAGCTTGCAGTTATTCAGTTGCCTTACATTTTTAGTACATCTATTCGTACTAATGTCCATTTATCCGGGGCACTATATTTCATGCTTGCAGGTCTTGAGAGATAGATAGACAGGCCTCCTCAATAGGTGTTGTCGAGCTTAACTTGATTACTAAGATCTATGTCATTTGGAGATGCTAGGTCTAGAGTATTGATATGTATACAAAGATGATGGGTAGGTCGGTCCCGACCACAATATAGTTGTATTCTCTTTATGGGCTTGTAGACATGTCATGTGTGTATAGTACGTTAGTATAGTGGCCTTATCAGCCCTTGTGTGTATATATATATATATATATATATATATATATATGTTTTAGGTTTACTATTATAGACATCTATGGTGGCCTTGTCGGCCTAAAGGGTTATGATTAGAGTACAAATTGCTTGTAAAGCTCTAGAGCTCACGAGTTACAAATGGTACACTCGGGGTCAAGTAAGGTAATAGGTCCCATCCATGCCCCCAGGTTTGGGGTATGACAGATCTATTGGTCTCTAATTTGTTAGTTAAATGCTTTTAAGGTGAGGTCATGGAGTACAAACTTATTGAGAGCTTCTTTGAAAAAAGTGAAGTTGATTCAATAAAAGCTCTTAGCATCTCAGAGTAGATAGACAGTAGGAGTAAAGAGACCAGAAGATTTGTGACATGAAGTTCATGTTAGGTGATAAGCTTCTATTGAAGGTCTCGCCCATGAAAGGTGTGATGAAATTTGGAAACAAAGGCAAGTTGAGTCTGAGCTACATTGGGTCATTTGAGATCCTTCGACGAGTTGGTGATGTGTGTTATATGTTGGCTTTTCCATCATATTTATCAGGCTTCCATCCATTGTTTCATGTCTCTATGTTGAAGAAATATCATTTTGATGGGTCCTACATCATCCAATAGGAATCGTATTGTTTGATCAAAATTTGGCATTCGAGGAAGAGCATGTGGACTTTGGACATGAATGTTAGGAAGTTAAGGTCCAAAGATGTTGCATATGTTAAGGTGCAATAGAAGAACCGTCTGATTGAGGAGGTCACTTGGGAGACCGAGGTAGATATGCAGAGTAGATATCCTCAATTGTTCGACAATCCAGTACCCCTTTCTCTCTATTTTATTCCTTGTCGCTCAAGGAAGACCGAGTATTTGATTGGTATCTAATGTAATGACCTGTTTGGTAATTTAGTGCTTTCTGATCCAATTACGCTAAATCACCCTTTCCATGATAAAAAATTGGTATTTCTAACTTGCGGGAAGAGGTGGCATGCTTCTCGAGGTAATTCGGGATAACTTTGGAAAGCAAAATCCAAATTTGGAACCTTTTAAAGTTCTTAAAATGAATAGTTTGATCAACAACTATCATTTGGATAAACGCGTCAGTATCTGTATTTTGTTGATTCTATTAGGTTTGAAACATCATTTATAACTTAGTCAAATTTTTGGTTCAAGTCCCAAGACATTCAGGTGCGTCTTGAGTACCTAGTTGGCTAAATTTGAGTTTTGCGAATGTAAGAGGTAATTTGGATAATAACGTGGAATAATGATGTTATATCAATCTTTTAAGTGCACGAGCAAGTTCGTAGCATCGATTATACTCAATTTGCATATTTGGTATGTATTCGGGAGGTCTCGGATGAGTTTCGGGTGTCAGTTCGGGAGTTTTTGGGGTTTAAGCTTTCCTATTTCTGGTGTACTCGCACATATGCAATTGGATGCGCACCTGCGAGACCACACCTGCAAGAGTTGGGTCATAGGTGCGATGGTGTCTTGAGGGATCAGCATTCGGACTTGAGAAAGCGACATTCGTACCTCAGAAGGTGAGATCACAGGCGCGACTGCACATATACGAGTGCTTGCCCGCACTTGTGCACCTTAGCCTAATAATGGGATATTGAACCTGTGAGTATTTATACGTGGTGCGTCGCTCCTAAGAGTGTAATTTCTGCACTTGCATATATCACCGAATCAGAAACTATTTAATTCCCCAAGTTCGATTTGAGACTTCATTTTCACCCTTTTCAAGTTCTAAAGCTCATTTTGGAGAGATTGCAAGAGGGATTCAATTATTTAACCTTGGGGTAAGAATCTAATCCTTATTTTACTCATATCTCCTAGATAATATCTGAAATTGTTAGTCTAAAACATATTTAAAGAAGAAAAAACTGGTGGGTTTTGAACCCTGGGCTTGAAATAAGAAATGCTTCATTTGAGCATGAAATTGTGGATAGATTTAGTTCATTTTTGGGATATAGATACTAGATAAACTATTTATGGATCGAATTTCCAGTTTTAGCCTTGGGGCTCGGGTTTGATTATTTTGATTTATTTTTGGGTTTTAGACTAACTATAGCAATATGGGTGTTGTTAGACTCATGTAAACCCTTCGAACACTATGTTGATAATGTTGAACTCAATTTTTGATAGAAGTACCTTTTTGACCCTCGGGGTTCGGAGGAGGTTTTAGATTGACTTTTGACCCCGTATTATTTACAGGACTTTATGGGTATCACTAGAATCATCTGTTAATGTAGAATTGGTAATTATTAGACTTTGCTCATTCGGAGGTGATTCAAAAATGGAAGGCTCAATTTGCTTAGTTGTGGCCTCCATTGGGCATCGAAGTAGGTTATGGCTTATCTTTTTAGACTCTGATTAGAGAATCATACATAGTTGAAAAAATTGACCGGGAAAGCATGATAGGGCTTCAGGTGTGGTTGTGGTGATAAATTCCACTTAGATTGGTGTTGACGTTGTTATGTGTGCTTGCCGCAATGTTTGCTTATATGTAAGATTATTTTTCTGAATCTATCCTTGTCACTCTGTAACTCACTTATCTCATGAAAAATAAGGGTAATATTAATGACTTGAGTTGTGATCATTGTACTTGGGATGTAATTGTTCATTTTATCATTTACGATGTTGTTAAAATTGACTCCATGCATGATATGCCTTCAATATTTCTCACACAATTTGATATGATGGTAAAGTGAGTGATATCCTCCAAGGTCTTTTTGGGAGAGTGAGTGATAGCCTCCGAGGTCATTGTCAGAGAGCAAGATTGATTGATAACCTCTGAGGCCTTTATCGAAGAGAGAGAGAGGTACATAGATTTCGGGGGTCCCTCGTGGGTTATAGATTTGAGGCAATACCATTATCATGTGTGTAGGGAGTGGATAGAGATGGACATAACATTGCACTGCATTCATTCATCCCTATACCATTGTTCAGTTGATGTCTTATAACTGCATGTTTGGTGAATTTTATGATTCTTGATCTCTTACTTGAAATATAATTTCATGACTGTACTTGATTGTCTTATCTACTTACTTATAAATTTCTAGTGTTGTATTCATACTACTCTTGCTGCACTTTGTGTGTAGATACCAATCTAGGCACTAGCTCTAGACCTTGTGGGTGATTGCGAGGGTGACTGTCGAGGCTTTCATGATGAGCTACTTGATCTTCCATGGCCTATGGAACCCTCTCATTCTTACTTGCTTTCTATTTTATATTCGACAGACAGATATTTTGCCTTCGGGCATGTATTCGGATTTGTATGTCAGTTTTTGTATTGTTAGAGCTCTTGTACCTTCAGATTAGATTTTGGGGGCATGTTTTAGATGCTCATAAGTAGTTATAATAATTAAGACTTGTGATAAATGGTTCTTTATTATTCCTGCTTTTCTTAAACCTTTTTTCTACTTGAATTGGGGGATGGTTCGCCTACCGGTAGGTTAAGTGTAGGCTCCTTTATGACCACGATTTGGGTCGTGACAATTATACAAGTATTATTGTCATTCTTGTAGATTAGCGTATTGATGGATCGCTCGTGGTGAGTGTGAGATATGTCTGCAACTGAGGTATGTTAAGGCTTTTCCTTTTCTTCTTTTGGCATGAATTCAATGGAAATGAAACGTAAATAAATGTCCCACAAATATAACTCTATTCTTGCTAAGTTATAGATATCCATGTCTTTCATTCTATGGAGATGTTTCTTTAATTTTTTTGTCCTTTGTTGGGAGTACTTTTCATGTCATAAAAAGTTATTTTTATTATATTGTGTTCTTTTTTATGATAATGAAACACATGATGGATTGTTACCTACATAACGATAGTTGGAGGTGAAATGACCTTACGTTACTCCGACGCGCTCATAATGTTCCTTATGATCCTAATGCATGTGTATATATATGTATAACGATGACAAGCATGTATATACGCAATATATATATGTATAGCATCACTGATCAGTTGTTTATGATTATGATGATAATGCCCTCATAGGCATATGGCATTATATACGCATTATATGGCGTTATATATGCATATATATTGTATTATTGCATATCATCACCCTCAGTAGCAATCCAAATTTTCAGGTTGACTTTTATTGTCTCTCACTTATATTCATGACTCTGTTTATACTTTATCTGCCTTACATACCAGTTCATTCATTCGTACTAACGTTCCTTTGTCGGGGGCGTTGTGTTTCATGCCCGTAGGCCCAGGTAGACAGATCAACAGACCTCCTCCGTAGGTTAAATATCTCAATGGAGGTGTTGGTGCACACACACACACACATATATATATATTATGGGTATGACGGGGCCCTATCCCGACCTTATGACGTTTATAGAACTCTTAGAGGCTTGTAGACATATGTCTTGTGTATAGATGTTTTCTATGGCTGTGCCGGCCTATGTTTTGATGTACAATCTTTCATGGTGGCCTTGTTGTCCCTTATATATATATATATATATATATATATATATGCATGTCTTGGTGGGATTGTCAGTTGTATATTTTTTATTTCAATCAGATTATCTCATGGCGGCCTTATCGACCCAGACCTTCTGTATGTTTAGGTTATGGTTTTAGATGTGGTACTCTCGGGCCAGTAAGGTATTGGGTGCCGGCCATACATCCCAATGTTGTGGTCTAACAAATTTAATATCAAAGCAGGTCTGTCCTAGGGATATCTACAAGTCTTGTCTGCTAGAATCTTGATTATGGGTGTGTCATGCACCGCACTTATAATCGGGAGTCTACTGAGCATTTAAAGATTGTTAATTTTTTTATGCTCTAGATCGTGCAATAAAGCGGAGTTATAAGAACTTGATTCTAATTTGTGCGTGCGAGAAATGTATATGAGGTCTTAATCAGAACATATGTGCCCCAGATATGTAAGTACTATGTTAGAGCCTTAAGGTGCGGATGTTAATTTGTCTCATATGGAAGGAAGATGGTGAAAATTATCTGATGGTGACATATGAAGTTTGAACGAAGAAGGGTTGTAATGAAGGGAAGTCCAAGGTATTCAGGAAAAGGTAATAGTAGAGTACCATAGGATCCAGACAGAGTATATGAGCATTATGATGTCACATTCAGGAGTGGAGTGTTGCTAATAATACCTTCCCCTAACTTATGACTCCTCGGTGTCGAACGAAATCTAGCTATAAACATTGGTGTCAACTTCTTAGTCTAGCAAAAGTGAGGTCTTTATCATAAATGGGTACACTATTGCCATATGATGGCATTACGGAATAGTATTGTAGGTACCTTGGGAGGTTTGGTATTAGGTATTGAGATCCGTTGTGTATAGTATAGCTACTCATCTTAGTATGATTTATGCTTTTGAATGATGAGGAATGAGTAGGGATAGTACGACGTCTAGCTTAAGGTCTCGGGGCAGAGATATAATCTACCGTGTTATTAGATGATTGTATAGATAGATATGGGCGAAAATTATAAGATAGAAGTCTGATAGGCCAAGGTGATAAAGTCCCTAGTTATGTAAGAATAAAGAGATAAGAGGGACTGAATAGAAAGCAATAGAAGCGAGTGGATCAGGAGATAAGTTCGCACTACAAAAGAGGAGTTGCCAATATCGGTTAGTATGAGGGGGCCAGCTAGCCCTTAGAAGAAGGGTATCCATTATGGGCAGGAATTGCAGGAGCGAAGTGAATAGTTAAGCAAATATGAGGAAAAGATAGAGTAGATTAACTTTTGAGGGTATAGGTACATTTTCCAGTCACCGTATATTGTAGGTGTAAATAGACTTAATAAACCTAGGAGTGGCGTGTATGAATAGAACATTTCTCTAAGATAATTAAGTGGATACAAACTTCTAACTTTCATAAGGATCAGCGGCACTAGATGTTAGGATATGGTTTGGGGAAATATCAATCTGGATAATAAACATGTAAGCATACGTAATTATTTCGCACTTAGTAAATTAAGGCCCTATTAGTTGGTCATGTCTTATCTAAGTTCCTAGGAATGAAATATCACGATTCTCGTGCCCGTGCTCAAGACATTTCCTTCCACCTGAAGTCTGCAGTATGGTGACAAGCCATTATGGAGTGATATTCAAAAAATCGCTAAGGGATTGTGGAGCGTAATAAAGAAGAATTATGTCGTATGTTTCTAATTTACTATTATTGGTGTTGGGTATTTTTGCTCTATGGTACTTTATAAAGCAGTACGGGAAGTATATAACTATTACAAGTATTCGAAAGGATAAACAAAGATTCAATAGTTCAACTAGTAATCTGAAAATTACAAGATAAGCACAAAACTGAAAGTACAATTTTGTTGAAAACGAAAAAATGAAAACTGGTTTTGCTGAGTCGAGTGTGGCACTCTGTCCTTAAGACAATATTGCCCCGTATGTATCCTTTATACGTCCTGGACAATTTGTCTCCCAAGATAAAACAGCAATGGAACACTTGAGCAAAGGAAACTCAAGAGCTACCGTGAAGAATATTGAGTAACGAAATGATGCCTTGGAAGGTGTAGGAAGAAACTGTTTTTGTTGTGTATATTTCTGTATTTTCGTGTATCATATATGTATGTTCTTGGTCATTCTTTTGTGTGCTCAACAATGGTGTAAGGGGGTGTTTAAATAGGTGAGGGAGGGGTGATATCGCCCTCCATGCTTGACAAATAATGGCCATTATGGAGGTAGTAAAGCCACCAACATCAATGGGAGAAAGACCAACGGATTTGGCCATTATAGGAGGAGTAATTCAGCCAAAATAAATGGCTGAATTGAGAGCTTGGACGTTTCGTTACGACCGTCGAAATTCCATCTTTCTGAAAACTTCAGGGACCAAAGTGTACATCTTGAAACTTCAGGGACCAAACTATACATAAGAAAGAATTCTGGTCCAAAGCGCATACGAAACTTACGGGATCAAACTGTACTTACGCAAAGTTTTACGGCCCAAAAGATAATATCGAAGGCCCACACCACAAATTTCACTACCCACTAATTCGCGGACCCGTGAACCCGTGAACCCGAGAACCCGAGAACCCGAGAACCCGGAACCCACGAAAGTTGCTGGCACATCTAGGTCCTCCCTCCTTTAAACACATGGGATACCCCTTGGGGTCCCAAACCCCAAACCAATTTCGAGTCTTATATACACAACAATTCTTTCTTCCTCTACCGATGAGGGAGAATTGAACACAATACCACACTTTCCATGCTTCAAACACCTTACTTCGTGGACCAATATCTCTTTCATTTCTCAATGAAATTTGACGATTCTTGGCCCTACGGTTATCTACGTACTTAGTAGATCATGCATGTGTGAAGAACCGGATTCTCCAACATACGTAACACTAGTGTTTAAGCCGTTAAAGTTGGTCGGTCGCAACTCCCGCCAAAGGCAAATTTCGCAACTCCCGCCAAAGGCAAATTTCCAACAATCCCCTCTTGAAAGAGATTTTGGCGCACTCACATGGTGTCTTTTTTCATTTCCAGCAATATTTCAGCGGACCGATGTTGCATAAGGAGAGGTAGCCTCAGCTTTGAACCTTCCATAGTTGAATACCATCGGACTTACTTACTGCGCGGTGAACGTGTTGTCTTGAACCGTCAGTGTTTAGTGTAAGCCAAGACAATGATACCAACACAACAAATTCCCTTACTCTCTTATTCGTAATGTTTTGTCCGTTTTGGCCATGGACAACGTCTTGGATTCTTAAGTGCGTTCATTTTGAGGCGGCCCGTCCTCGCACTTAAATAAGTGGTTTCCTACAAGGTATCCTGTTATACCCCACTTCACAAGTGTTAGGAACCATTAAAAGTTTCCCAAAAAACCTAACCTCAACTGTTGAGGAGCATTATAGGTTTTGAAAACTTAACCTTTACCCACACTGCAGATAGCACTTAAAGTCTATCGCGGGAACGGCTTTGGATTTGGTTTTTCTTTTCAGAAATCACTATCCGAAGTGCTCATGTTTCCACTGAAGCGATCAACTGAACCTTTACAGCTTAGTTTTCCCATTGAACCAAATTACTGGGATCTCCAGTTAGTAAGGTTGGGTTACCACTGTATTGGTCCGTATATTTTGGGTTTTAAGCCCATTCCCCTAGACAGGCAGACCACTTGATCTCCTGGTAGTCCCTTAGTTTGTAAACAAGGAAGTGACACCCGTGATGATCAACTGCCATACGGTCTTATGTCTCCTGACAAATCCTGACAGATATGTCCAGACGCCGTCATCCGTGTCCTTCCTAAAGCCGACCGGCTAGCCACAGTGTATAACTGCTGAAGGCACGAGTTTCTCCCAATAAGGGACGCCCTCTAATGAGTCGTGAAGTTACTCAACTTCTTTCATGCTTTGTATAAAGCGATAAACTCCGATACCATTATGAATCAGACGATGCAAGTTTGCTTAGAGGATTTTCCAAGATCCACCATACACATTTACTTGTGGCTTTGGTGTTCTTCAGATCTGATGTCCAGTTTGCATCACTGTGTTCTCCCAGAACATTTGGACATCCGTAATACTATAATCCGAAGATAGCGAATAATTCGGATATCGTCATATCCGACTTAACGCCTTTCTATTGATCATGTATTAAGATTATCGGTGAACCTTAGTTCAATCGACCGTTAAATAGGACGATACCAGGTCGGTTGTAGTGTGTACAATACATTGAACTACACATGACCTGTACATATCGCTCCTTGTCTATGGGTGCACCATGATTCCAATCAGTTCTATGATTCATATCCATTGATGGCTTCAACGAGACTGTCAACTATCGACCAGTCCGTTAGATGTCTTTAGAAATCCAATTCCTAAGATGTCATCTGTGATATCCATATCTTTTATATCGAGACTTTGTTTCAATATGACTTTTACTTTCAGACTGTTGATTCTCCAACTGTTGGCTTTCTAACTTCAGATTCAATGTTTCTGTGCTCAGATTCATTGTTTCTGTTTTATCTGAAACTTTCAGGACCAAAATGTAAACATTTCAGGGACCAAGATGAAAGTTCAGGAAGAAGCCCAACAGTCCAGAAAACCAACTCTGATTCTCTTCTTCCAACTCTCCGATTGGGAAGGCTGTTTCAACATTCATGCCACGCAAGACTGCAATGGCCCATGATGTTAAGCTACTCCCAGGGGAGCACATGTACAAGTAGCCGAGGCTTTGAACTCGTCAGTAGATCCATCTACTTTGTACTCACTTTTGAGTATCCTTTTTCACAACCCAAAGATTCTTTTCCCGGAGGAAGATCAACCATTACGCAAGTATGGGAATATATTTCTCTCTTTAGCTTCTTTCCAAAGCAGCACTTTTGGAGATAACAATTATTTGTTAATTTGTCCATGGTTCGTTCTTAACCATACAAGCTAGAAGGACTGGAACAAGTCTTTGTCCCTTCTTTGCTCCGTCTTGGTTCAACATCTAGAATCCCTGAGTTCTGCAGATCTGGAATATTAAGTTCCGGATAGCCAGCAACTTTCGAGTCCTGTAGATACGGAACGTCTAGTTCCGGACAGTCAGGCCCTCGCAGGTTCTTGTTAACCTTGAGCAATTACTCCTTTTTCCTTTTCAAGGAAAGTTATCTTATAAGAATTCAACATTCTTCGACGCCAATAGGCGATAAGTACTACTGTTATTTACAGATCCAGTGGATATGCAATCTATAGTCTTAGGTCGAACTTGACCTATTTTGATAGTCCAACTTCTACCAAGCCACCCCACATCACAACTTTTGTATGTGAGATCCTTTTCATGTCTCACACAGAGAGTTATCCTTATCCTTATGCGGAGTTCCGTTGAGGATCGCATTAGCGGTAAGGATCGCCTTGCCCCACATAATTTAGGCGTACGGGTTTGCGCTTGGCTAACACCGTTAGACTGAGGTGAGTAATGAACAATCGTTTAATGAACGCTGTTTCACATTCTCCCCCTCTATCGCTATGAATTTCGCAATCCATAGGCTTAGTTGATTTTCAACTTCTGCTTTGTAGCGCTTATCCGCTTCAACAACTTCATCTTTGCTTTTTAACAAACAAAGGATTCCATACGTTGTACCATCATCAATGAAGATCACAACGTACTTGTCTCCCCCCTCTATTTTGTATAAACTTCAAATCACCCAAGTAGGTGTGACTAAGTTCTAGAGGAGCGGTGCTTCTTTCGCTATTCCCTTGACGGAATTTGGAAAGGTGATTTTGCCTCTTCGCCTACCTCACATTCATTTTGAGGGTTTATGTCGAAAGGGGGCAACAATCTCAACATCGTTAGCTTTTGAATGACTTATTATTTAACGTGTCTTAATCTATGATGGCATAGATGCACGGATTACAAATATATCATTCATTGGGCTATAGACATATTGTACCATTCTTAGTTATTACAGACCTGTTGGACTAGTCTCAAACCAACTTGACCAACAACGTCCCTTAAACCAAGTTAGGAACATGTATCACCTCTTTTAGAGTGATCTCATTCCCTGAAGTCCTATTGAGGACAACCTCTCTAGCCCCTTTGATTTTAGAGGTGGCGTTGTTTCACATGAATAACCTCTTGCCCGTGGTTAGGGCGTAACCGGATCATATGTGATCTCGATACTCTGGCCCACTTCAGTTGCTTTGGCAGACTGAGTGTCCAATTTCTTTACTGCCTTTCTTTAGGCCTTCAGATCATTAAGACCTGGAAACTCTGGCCCACCACACTAGGTGTCCATTACTTTTCTTATGAAATGAATTCTGGCCCCACTCCAGTCACCCGGAGGCTTTGTATGACTGAGTGTCCAATATCATCATATCAAAGGAATTTTGGCCCACTCCAGTCTCCCGGAGGCTTTGTATGACTGAGTGTCCAATATCATCCTATGAAGGATCTTCTGCCAAATAGTATGACAGGTTCTACGCCTTTAACTTTTAGACTCCTTCCGTTAAGACTGGTGCCCAGATAATTCTTGGCGCTTACTTAAGAGTGGTAGATTTTACTTACGATTAGTGGATCTTTCTCCATCGTATGTGCGAACATACTTTACACGCTTTTAATAATTTACACTTGAAAGAACGGATCTTTTTAAGTCATTTACAAACTCCAATCTTTAAACGGAAAAGAAGATGAGATTAAGCTTCTGATTTGTTAAAGCGTAAGGAATATAAATTATTTTCATATTCCTCCTTACTTTAATCTATTTTTTTTTTAATCAGACATCATTTAATCTTTATTCTTGACAAGTAAGAAAAATACTCATCATCTAATCTTTATTCTTGACAAGTAAGAAATATACTTATCCCAGTTTCAGATTCTGGCTCACTTCAGTCACTTCATCAGACTGAGTGTCCAGTTCCTTCTTACCATTATTCAGATTTTTTGTCTGGGATAGATACAGGCCTTCTGCTGCAAGATAGAAGTGCATCTTCAGTCTTCTCCTCTTGTCCCAGTTGACATCCTCAGGCTCTCGAGAGCGCTTGTTCCCACCAGTCTTGGTAGCGGTGACACTATGAATACGTTCATCATCATCACTCTCTTCTACCAGAAAACCATTTCCATATCCTGATTTGGTCACACAACTTGTGACCGACATCTTTCGAACACTAATAGTAATACTATACAAAAATTGTCTTAAGTTGTTGGGTATTTTTGCTCTATGGTACTTTATAAAGCAGTACGGGAAGTATATAACTATTATAAGTATTCGAAAGGATAAACAAAGATTCAATAGTTCAACTAGTAATATGAAAATTACAAGATAAGCACAAAACTAAAAGTACAATTTTGTTGAAAACGAAAAAATGGAAACCGGTTTTGCTGAGTCCAGTGTGGCACTCTGTCCTTAAGACAATATTGCCCCGTATGTATCCTTTATACGTCCTGGACAATTTGTCTCCCAAGATAAAACAGCAATGGAACACTTGAGCAAAGGAAACTCAAGAGCTACCGTGAACAATATTGAGTAACGAAATGTTGCCTTGGAAGGTGTAGGAAGAAACTGTTTTTGTTGTGTATATTTCTGTATTTTCGTGTATCATATATGTATGTTCTTGGTCATTCTTTTGTGTGCTCAACAATGGTGTAAGGGGGTGTTTAAATAGGTGAGGGAGGGGTCGATATCGCCTCCATAACAAATTAAATAATGGCCATTATGGAGGTAGTAAAGCCACCAACATTAATGGGAGAAAGACCAACGAATTTGGCCAGTTATAGGAGGAGTAATTCAGCCAAAATAAATGGCTGAATTGAGAGCTTGGACGTTTACATTACGACCAGTCGAAATTCCAACTTTACGAAAACTTGAGGACCAAACTGTACATCTTGAAACTTCAGGGACCCAAACTGTACATAAGAAAGAATTCTGGTCCAAAGCGTACACTGAAACTTCGGGATCAAAGCGTACTTCGGCAAAGTTTTACGGCCCAAAAGATAATATCGAAGGCCTGACCCGTGACCCGTGAACCCGGAACCGGACCGGACGGGCGGGCGGCGGCGGCGCGCGTGTGGTCTTTCCTTGAACCGAAGCACATCTAGGTCCTCCCTCCTTTAAACACATGGGATACCCCTTGGGGTCCCAAACCCCAAACCAATTTCGAGTCTTATATACACAACAATTCTTTCTTCCTCTACCGATGAGGGAGAATTGAACACAATACCACACTTTCCATGCTTCAAACACCTTACTTCGTGGACCAATATCTCTTTCATTTCTCAATGAAATTTGACGATTCTTGGCCCTACGGTTATCTACGTACTTAGTAGATCATGCATGTGTGAAGAACCGGATTCTCCAACATACGTAACACTAGTGTTTAAGCCGTTAAAGTTGGTCGGTCGCAACTCCCGCCAAAGGCAAATTTCGCAACTCCCGCCAAAGGCAAATTTCCAACAATTGGTGTATAGAGTTTCTTTTAAGATAAATCACCGTGAAGTAGACAATCCTAACCCCTTCAAAGTAAGGTGGTCCGCAAGGTTTTTGAGTCCCTTAGGTATCATTGAATGGGCTATGGAGCATTTGAAGAGTTGTTTCTTCGATTCGCCATTACGGCACGATGTGTGTACATTATGTCCATACATGAGCTAGGAAATCAGAAACTATGATATCGTATTGACTCTATGTTTAGTGTTTCGTAGGTCGAATAAGGGTGGTGATATGTCCTTAGGTGTAGATACTCCAGTTGGTTGTTTAGCTTGTAGATTCAAACTCCAAGTGTATGGTGGTGGTGTTATAGTGCTTTCTGCAAGGTGCCCATATTAGTAGCCTTAAAGGATAGATAATTGATAAGTTTTAGTTCTTGAATAAGGTAACATACTTAAGCGATGTCTAAGAACTTGCTCAAGAAATGTAGTTACTATTTAAGATAAATCATTGTAGTAGCTTCAAGTACTAATCGGTGAATTAAAGTTCTTATTAAGTATGACTATACCAATAACCTATGATAGGTTAATGTATCCTAGTTAAGATGAACACTGTTTGGGAGCTGTTATCAGTGGATCATACTATGCTTTTGGTTCGAGCATCCCTTACAGGGATAAATTCGTTGGGTAAGAAATTACTGTGAGATGTCGTAGACCTTCTACCCTAGAAAAGATTTTCTTCCTCTCATTATCAAGTTCAAATATCATGAAGGAACAATAATCATGGATCATGGATTCATATGTCAAATTAGAGCTATGCTATGCACGTACGAATTAGTATTCCTATACAATGTTCTAACCATTAGACCCAAGTTCACAATTCAGAGTTGAGAGATTAGTATATCCAATTAAGACGAATTATATTTATAACTCGAGAAAGGGTGATGAAAAATAGACCTAGGATGTAAATGATTGATTCAGGGTTAGAGGAATCACATGGCTCACGTAAGAAAACATGTTATACGTCTATAAAGTGATTGTCGTTCAAGCGTGCTAGTCTTAAGAATGAGTCTCCAAATAATCAATGTGGGCTAGAGTCCACTCTAGGTGAGTTGTTGTTGATAGATACTAAGATATAGCTAAAAGCATTGCAGGTCATTACTTAAGATGGTTGAGATGTCAATAGTTTTTATGAGAATTGGAATTGGGGTATAGAAATTCGCATAGGATGAATAATGATGATGAATTTATGGGATCAGTATTGAGATATAAAGAATTATTCAAAGGATTTATGTTTATGGCACTGAAGGTTGTTGGTCGATGATGGAAGGATACTTGTGATGGATCAGGTGGACAGTCTGGGGAAGTATAAATATGTTAAGATGCCTTGTCCTAACAATTTCAGCGACTATTAGAGATTATAGCTCCATGGAGAGGAAATTATGTTAGTAGTGCCTTAATCACTATTGCGGGATTATCAATAGATTGTAAACATGTATTGATAGGTTGCAAATTGTACTACAAAATGATTTATTGGGAGCTCTAGATATTTATTAATGATAGTTAGGTAATAACTTGTGCTACTCATATTAGGGATGTTAAATAAATAAAGATACATCAGAGTCCCTCCTTAGGATAAATCAGGACAACCATTATAGAGGATTAACATACAACATGTATCAATGAGTGAAATTATGATATAAGCATTATGTTCTAATTAACGATTGAGTTACATACATGCTAGCTCTCAAAAAATGGGATATATGTATCCAAGGTTAATTGCACTACTAACATTTGAGTGACGAGGAATAGATTATGGAGAAGAGCATTAGACGAGTACATCAGTAGTTTTAGGTGATTTCTAAGAAATGACAAATCCATAAGATAAACGGTGTTAGTAGTCCTAAGACACGATCTAGTAACAACACTTTTCCTAAGGTAGATCGAGTTAGTAAGACTGTCTTAAGTCACTCAAAGAATGAATTCGCGGGGTTGACCTATGTACAATTTGCAGAATATGATAACTGTAACAACTTATGGTCATTATGACCTACTGATATGGTTTACAACATGTCAAGCCTCTCCAAAATCAAATAAATAACCCATGTACCCTCATAGAGCCAAAACAACATACTCAAAAGCAATTCAACCAACAAAATAAACAGAGAAACAATGGTAAGTCAAGTAGTGCTAACTCTAAATAGGTGTATGTGTCTAAGACACAAGCTGCTCTCTTCCCCCATGGCTCCCTTAAAGCTAAAGTAGATGCTACTCCTACTTCTCATGTATCCCCTACAGTTGATGTAGATTATGATATTGTTGATAATCCACTCCACATATTGTTGATATTGATCCCTCTCCCTAAGTGGCACCTGTTATATCTCCTGTTATTGGTTTCTTTGCTTGTCTGGTTGAAGGAGGTGAGGTTGATGCTCAATAGGAGTTAAATGGGGTTCATATGCTTATCAGGAGAAGCCCATAGAGCCTATTAGTCCCAAATCTACTCACCCTTTTACACCCAAAACCACTAAACCTTTGACTTTCTTAGCCTCAGACCAGTCACAGCATGGTAATGTTCAGAATGTTGATCAGACTCAAAGTAATGTTCATAATTTTGATCAGACTGAAGGTAATAGTTCAGAGGCACCCAAAAAGATGTATAATATCATTCTTAAGAAAAGAAGGGTCCTTCAAAAGAAAGCTCAGAAGCAAGTAGAGTCAAATATTCAAGGTATTTTGATTAGTTGCCACTGCAATCTTACATGCCCGGTCAGAGTGTTTAGCCAGAGATTCAGGGTTTTCATTCTACACTATAGTCAGAGCCACCTGATCTTGTTTTTTCAATTTGCAAGATTAATATTTCTGGTACTAAAGAGGAAGATGATTATAGATAGATCAATTCAGAAGATGAAAAGTTGTTGAATCAGAGTATGAAGAATAACACCCAAATGATGAGGAAGAAACCACACTTGATCTTATTCAGACATTTAGTCCCTCTCAGGCTAATCTAGTATTGACAGAGGAACATGTGCAAAACTTAGAAAATTAGAAGGTTTCTCCACTTAGACCAAGTCTTGGCCACCCTGCTTCCAAGACTAGACAAAACTTAAAATTACACCAACCATGATTAGTTCACTGATATGGAGTGCAAGGGGCATCGGGACTATTAGTGCCATGGAAAGGTTAAAAGCTTTAAAGCAACTTCACATACTTTCAATTATTTCCATATTGGAACCGTTTGCAGATAATTCTCAAATTCATTTCTTCACCAATTATTTTACTATGCACAAGGTCGTTTGTAATGACAATGGTAGTTTGGGTTTTCTTGAGTAGTGACATTGATTGGGTTCTACTAGATTCAGATGAGCAGCAAGTGACTTGTGAGTTTAGACATATTGAGTGTGCAGAGATTTTCATGATTACTTTTGTTTATGCAAAGTGCAGATATTGGCTCAGAATCCCATTTTGGGACAATCTCAGGCACATATCTACCACTTCTACTCCATGGTGTACTATCGGTGACTTCAATGATATCACTACCATTGAGGAGAATCTAGGAGGTGTTCCTTACAGAATGATGAAGAGTTATGAGTTTCTTCAGATGATAGAGCATTGTGGGTTGATTGACTTAGGGTATCACGGTTCAAAATTCACTTGGTACAATGGGAGGGGTCAGGATGTAGTTATATGGAAGAGACTTGACAGAGTTATGATTAATAATGATTGGCTCTGTAAAATGCCTCTTACTATAGTTACTCACTTGCCTTTTGTAGGATTAGATCATTGTCATTTGCTTTTGGAGATGAGTGCCAGACAAGCGATAGCCAACAAATATTTCAAATTTATTCATTATTGGGTGGATAATCCTTCTTTCATTTCATGGATACTGTCATACAATGTTGGAGTAGAGATATTCAGGGGCACCCTATGTGGACTTTTCATCCGAAGTTCTACACTTAGTCTGTGGTCTAAGAATGAGTTTGGTGACATCTTTTCCAGAGTTTGAAGAAGTTGTCAAAATTACAGAGGAGAGATACATACAGAAAAATAGTGATTCGGATACAACTACATGAAACTAATGTTGAATACATCAGATTTTTGAAGTTTGAAGAATCTATTTTGAAGCAAAAGACTCAGTTACAGTGGTTCAAAAAAATGCTAACACTAGTTACTTTCATGCTCTTATGAGGGGTCTAAGGAGGAGACTTTCATTCACAAAGTTATAGATGATAATGGTAATTTCATTCAAGGGTATGAAAACATTGCGAAGGCAACTTGTGATTATTTTCAGCATCTTTTTACCAAGCAGTCTCACTACGTCAAAAGAGGGATCTCATTGCCCAAATTCTGAGATTGGTTACTAATGAGCAGAATGAAATCATGACTAATATGCCAGACCTGGATAAGCTAAAGACAGTGGTTTTCTCTATGAATCCAAATTCTGCAGCAGGGTCGGATGGTATGAATGAAAAGTTCTTTCAAGTTTGTTGGGATATCATCAAAGTGGACCTTCTTGCATTGGTGCAGCCTTTTTTCTATGGTTCTTCTCTACCAAAGTATTTCTCCTATGCTTTCCTAATTTTGATACCGAAAGTGGAGTTCCAAAACCACTTGTCAGAATTTAGGCCGATCAATTTGAGTAACTTTGTCAACAAGATTATTTCGAAGCTTATTTGTCTCAGACTTGCTCAAATCCTTCCTGGTCTTATTTCACTAAATCAATTGGGGTTTGTTAAGGGAAGAAGCATCTTAGAGAACATTATGTTGGTTCAAGAAGTGATATAGGACATCAAAAAACCAAATGTTGGAGAAAATGTGGTTATCAAGCTAGATATGGAATTCCAGATAGGTTTCTCTCATCAACAAGCACGCTTGGAAAACCCATGTTTCTTTTAAATATTCTTTCCTAGTTTGGAGGGCCTTGAGGAGTAATCTTCCTACCGCTGACAAAGTTCTTACTTTTTACCCCGATGGAGGTACTGACTATGTGTTTTGCCGAGTTTTTGGTATAAGGATGTTCAACATTTGCTCTATCACGCCAAAAAGTTAAGGAGGCGTGGCCAACACCTGATGCCTTACTTGACCCTGAGCAAACAATATCAAAGTAATATCTTCTGGTTATAAGGTTTTCAAATTATGAGGTCTTACATCTTTAATGCCTCCAAGCTAATACGGTTTAACAATGAGGTACCCTACTGTTAAGGTATAGGGTGTTACAACCTTTCCCCCTTAGTAATTTGCATCCTCAAATGTGGAATGTATCTATGTGGTCTAATGCACGACTTGCACATATCAAGCACGATCTATACCCATGCAATTACTTATCATTTTAGTTGAAATGGAATAAATTCTTAATATCGCTCTATTGCACGATCTGGAGTAAGAAAGAAGGATAACCAACTCCGAGATGACATGTAGCCTCTTGTTTATAAATGTGGTGCACAACACATTCATAAACAAGACTCTACTAGACACAGATTGTAGACTCACTAGGACAGACATGCTCTAATACCAATTTTGTCACACCCTAAACTTAGGGAGGCGTGGCCGGCACCCGGTGCCTTACTTGGCCCCGAGAGAATCATATTAAAGTAATATATTTTGTTTACAAGGTTGTCAAACATAGGAGGTCTTGCACCTTTGATCCCTCAAAGATCATATAGTGTAACTAGGAGGTAACCTATTGTTAAGGTACGGGGTGTTACATGTTCGTCTTAGATTTCATTGCAAATGCAGTTTGGATGTTTTTCTCTTCGACTATGGGTATCAGCAACGATCTGAAACCACTCTTACCCATTCTTTTACATTAGTGGATCCAAAAGTCCAAAATTATGCCTCATAAGATTCCCCTTCACGCTCTCCCTATTCTTATTTGATGGCGTGTGTGGAAGAATCATTCTGGAGTTAAGCACGGTTCTAAATAGTCTAATTTGGCAAGGGTTAAATTCAACATAGCAAGTGATGTTTACAAGCTGATGAAGATTGCTTTTCCCTATGTTCATTGGCCTTCTGGTTAGGTAGACATCTATTCTAGAGTGGAGGTATATTCTCATGAGATCAAGATCACTAGAGTTTGTTGGACTAGGTGTGATCTTGGGATTGCTAAACTCAATACTGACGGGAGCACTCTTGGTAACCCAAGCAAGATAGGTGTTGGTAGTATTCTCATAGATAGTTATGGGGAACTCATTTATGCTTTTGTTGCTCGCTTGGGTGATGGTACTAATAACCAAGATGAGTTAGAAGTTGCATGCATTAGATTGGATATTTAGGAGTTACACTTGAGGTTGATTCTGAATTATTAGTTCATTGGATTGAGGGCTCGGTTGCTCCACCTTGGCATCTTCACCATGCTTTTACCAGACTTCGGGAAACCATACGACAGCTCCACAGTTTTTTTGCGCCCACATATTCAGAGAGGGCAATGGGGTGGTAGATGCATTGTCCAACCATAGTCACTCTCTTGATGCTTAGGGTACTTACTCTGTTCTTTATGACTTGCCTGGTCGCATTAGAGTACTTGTTCGGACAGATACACTTGCGTTAACTAACTTCAGACGGAGGAAGACTAATAGGATTAAAGAACCACCTTGATCATATCTGTGTGTGGGTTATGTGATGGGGAGAAAACCATACTAGCCTAGGTCGCATTCATGTATCCTTTGAAACATCTATATCTCTCTTCATTGGGGCTATTTCTTGCTTGTGAATTAAAGTTGTTTTGAAGATGGATATAGGGCATTGGACTTTTCTTTCATTGCTTCTTTACTTTGTGAAGGGAGAGTCTCCCTTGTTTAATTTCCTAGTTTTCTATTGTATTGAGAGGAATCCTCTCTTCTAGGTGCATAGATGACTAGTTTTCCTTTTCTTAAAATTTGGAGATAAGTTGGCTGGCCTTAGTAGGATGGCCGACTTATGAACCACCATAGGATCGGAGGTAAGGTTTATGTCCTCCTCCATGTACTTTTCTTGCTTTATTTATTTATGTTAAGGGCCTGGGGAGCTGCTCATCCCCTGATGGACACTAGCTCCGTCATTAAATAAAAAAAATGTACCCTCATATATCTTATTTCATTCGTGTCCATATCTGAGGAATTATGTTCGTAAGTAGCGTGTCCACATAAGGGAAAAAAAGCCTATGGGACCATATCAGTGGATTACCCTGCAATATTTCTACCAAAGTATAGGTTGAGACCTTATAGGGTACCCCATATAATAGTATGGTTAACATAATTACATTGGTTGATTCAATGATTTTAAGAGCAATAATGGACGATAAAATGATAGATAGGAATTGTAGGTCGTACGCTAAAGTATGGTAGTACGACAAGGTTTTAGATAGATGGAAGTAGAAGCAAGATAAAATGATCGGGAAAGCAGTAGGAATAAGTAGACTTTGGAATTAAGCCCATTAGGAAAGCTGAGTCGATAATTTTCGTAAGTTATAGAGAGACGGGTATGGATTGAATTAAATCAAAGAAATTAGAGACTGGAAAAAATTAGAAATGTTGGGACATCACCATGATGGCAGAGTAAGGTCCTAAGGAATAAGAGGATAACGATAAGAGAATAATGTTTGAGGATATAGTCTTCGATTGAAGTGACGGCTTAATGAGAAGGAATTTCAAGTATTATAATAGGTTGTGTATCATGTTTTGAGGAATATAAACCTATGGTTTATGCTTAAGGTTAAGAGGGGTAAATTAATGCAATTGGATGCCAAATTTTGGGCTTTAAGGTCTAATACATTTCAGATTTAGGGTTATTAAAGAAAGGATAACCTATTGCTAAGCTTGAATTGCTAATTTAAATCCATGATTAATAAGTAAATTCTAGGGTTGATCCTAAAATTGGGGGGTTTTGATGTTAAAGGTAATTGAAGACCTAATTGGGGTTAGTTGACCCTCGAACTTATGGATTTGATTAATTAGGCCACGATTATGCTTTTCTAACAATAAAGTTTCGACATTACCCTTGTGGACCTAGGGTCTCTTTGAGGGTCGGGCGTTCGGTTTCTTTGAAAGGTCTTATCTTTGTGTTTGTATTTAGAATTATATATTAACGTATAATCCATGATAATATACTATGAACATTCGGAGGCACTACGTAGGGCCAAGGCCTTGGCGTGAGACTAGTTCGTGGCACCTATTCGGATTAGAGCTAGGCTATAGTTTTCTCTATTAGACTCTGATAGATACATTTAGTATATACAAATATTGATGGGTATTGGGCGTGATGGGAGTCCCATCTTAGTGACTATGATGAACACTTGGGTGGATACCTATGTTGTACTATTTCGGGGATCATACTTAGGTTGATTCCAACTACTGTTATGTCGGCTTGTCACCATGATTGATCTTTTTTTTTATTGTTGATTGAATTTACTCATCACTTTATGCCTCCTAATGTGGAAAGACTGATTATGTATAATTACGTGTTTTGATAATACTGAGACATGTGTTATTCATCTCTTGAACATGATTTCATCTCATACTTCATTGTTATATGCTTCATTTAATGTTGCATTCATAAATTCATATTTTCTTGATATTGGAATTGAGTTGGTTAAGGAATGTTGTTGGTCTGGTGAGACTTTGAAATAAAGGTAAATGATACAACTATGAGATGATTTGGATACTCAGATGATGTGAATTGATATGGCTCAACAACTGAGTTTTTGATTGATGCTCTAGCAAGTCCGATGGATCATTCAGGTTGGTTGTGAGAGTAATATGGACTTCGCGAGTCCCCCATGGGCCATGAATACGAGGCAATGTTCGGTGGCATGTGTATACCAGGTTGTTTGGAGGTACCTTTGCATTCATGCATGTCATTCATTAACATACATTTTATTCATGAGACATGAACATATTTGGAACTTTTATGATAAAGTGATTATGTGTTGGATAATACCTCTATGATTTGAGATAGCGTATGTGTTAAACATTATTTGTTATGTGAAGATGATTTATGTGCTTAACAAGACTGTGTAGTTAGGGATACTTATGTGTCAACTCAATTTTTATGTCTGTTACATGTGTCCATCATTGTTGGCCTATGATTCTTATGGGGGTACGATATGTACTCATAATACATGTCACACCCCAACCTTGGGGGGTGTGGCCGGCACCCGGCACCCGAAGTTCTGAGCAAACTAAGCATAGTACTTGAAATCTATAACACGAAACATGGGCAGACAAGGCCTCCAAATAACAACAATATGAGAAGAATATACAACCTCCAAGCAGAAAAAGCCCAAGAATAGTAAATATACATAGTTAAGGCCAACCATGCCATAAAAAGTATCGTCAACTGATAAGAAGGTCGGCAAGGCCAAACAAAATGGATACACACTGATACCGGTCTACAAGCCTCTAAGAGTACTAAAATACAACACTGGTCAGGATAGGACCCTACCATATCCAAAATGCTAATATATATGAGATTCCTTGTTAGAGGTTCGGTATCTTCTGAAGTTAGGGTAGTCCAGGGTCGGTAAGTCCTCAACGAACGCAGGCAGTTATACCCAAGGAAAGACCTATAGGGAGAAGTCCGGGTGCTCTGTTATAGGAGTTCCATAACATGGATCCGTTTCTCAACAGATCTACTTCGCGTGATTTTGGTTCATATTCTTCCATTGATTCAAAGAAGATAATAAACTCCGAAGAAATCTTGATACAAGATTTTAAAAAATCTATCGATAATTCGGAAATACCGAGAGTAAATCGAGATCAAATTTACAAAAATTCCAAGTACCAGTTATTCAAAACCGATTTCACAATCAAAACAGAGGAAAGAGATATCCAATTATCTCAACCTTTTGAAACAATCCAATTACTTTCTCAAAGTTCCTTGAAAAGACACCGCGAAAGAAATTACAAATACATCCATATTGGATTAGTCCAAGTAGGGATAAAACCCCTCACGAAGGAAGGATTAAACACCTCAATCCTTGCTATCTTACATGATGCCAGATTCACAAATTTTGAAGATTCCTTATTGAGTTATGTTGAGTCTAGTCTCTGCACATGACCAATATCTTTTTACTATTACCCAAATTTCTCAATTTCTTTAAATGACAAAAATATCCAAAAATCCCTTGTCTTACAAATCAAAACTCACAATTACCAAATGCTTGAAGGATCGATTCCTATAGCTATAATTTATAGAATCCATTACAAAGCTATGATTTCAGCTTTTGCTACAAAAGTCAGATACCATAGTAAGAAAGGTGAAACCCTTCTTTTACAAACTGATCTTTCTAGATCTAACACCGTTATACCGAGACCTATTAGATGGAAGGATATCAACCTACCAGATGAATGGATCTTAGAAGATGTTGTTAAACCTGAACCTCTTGAGACTTCCCAACCAAATACTCATCTCATATAAATAACCCAATACCAGGATGGTAGAGTCAGTCTATCGTTCCATAAAATATCTACGAGTAGTAGATACGATGATTCTAGTTCCGTATAAACTCTTGACTTAGGAAGAGTTTCACAAATTCCTTCAGTCATAAATACTCCTTACAAATCAAAACCCAGACGTTCTATGTCTGATTTACCCAATCTACGAAACGTAGACTACTCCAACGAAATACCGAGACCCGTTTATGAAAATCCCACTGTTAGAGAAAAGATAGAGGACCAGGAACCTACTAGTCCGACTTTTTCCTCGATTACAGTAAACATAGTAAACTAACTTGGTGTTTTACAAAAAGATTTTAAAGTAGACAAAAAATTCCTACAAAATGATTTTTACGAAAAATACAACCTAGAAAAACGAATTTGGTTCTTCAAAACCTTTTCAAAAACTAGGACACAAATACAGGAAAAATTCTACGAGTTTGTTAATGAACATAGGATAAACATCCTTTTCTTTGACTGGTTCGATTATTATTCCTCCCAAAATTCCATTGATTATCCATTTTCTAGTACAGTAAATCCCGTTACGACTAGGAACAAATCGCCGGAGTGGGAAACCCTAGCTGATTCTAGAAAGATCCAGTCCAACCACCCTCCTTTACAAGGAATCAAGTTTAATATTCATGGCTGCCTTGTTGACGTGTTTCCTCTTAAGAATCCAGCAGAGGATGAAAAAACAAATACCAAGAATATCCTCGCTCAAAACAATTTCACCAATATCAGTTTGAACATCGTAGGAAAACAACTTGATAGGGTAGAAAAACACATAAAAACCAACCCTTTAGTCACCATAGATTCCACAGGTACGACTAAGGATATGAAACTGAAAAGCCAAAAACCTATCTTTAAACCCTTTCAGGTGTCCCAAGATGGCGTCAAGAATATCCAGCAAAATAAGTTTGAATTTATTCAGGCTATCCAGGATCAATTGAGTAGAACTGGGACCTCCAATAGTTCTAACACAGAACACGTTGTTCCAGATACTCCATAATCCTCCAATAAGATCACTGCTCTAACACATGACTCCGATGACAGTGATACTCCAAAACAATTGCAAAACAAACAACCCTTTGTTAACCATATGGATTGGCAACGACCAATACAACATGTCCAACAACAACAGTTGTAGATCATCCCTGCTCCTAGTCTAGGAATAGTAAAACCCCTAGCTCAATCCCGACTCAATGCCTCTTCCATTTATGATTGGAACATAGATGGGATGACCGAATACAATATTCTCAATTTTCTTCAATAAATGACCATGGCTGCAAATGCCTACAAAAACCAGAACGGTACGCAAGACAAGACCATTGCAGAACTGCTCATCGCAGGATTCTCTGGTCAATTGAAAGGTTGGTGAGATAATTATCTCGCTGATCAAGAAAAGGAAGATATCCTCAATTTTATCAAAACTGATAAAGAAGGATTACCAATGCTAGATGAACAAGGTGAAACCCTACAAGATGCCGTAGCAACCTTGATTCTCACAATCTCTTTAAATTTCATAGGAGATTTTTCACATTTGAAAGACAAAAATACCGAATTGCTTTCCAACCTCAAATGCAAGAAACTCAGCGATTTCCAATGGTACAAAAATACCTTCTTAACCAAAGTTATGCTCAGGGAAGATTCCAACCAGCCATTTTGGAAAGAGAAATTCTTGGCCGGATTACCTACCCTTTTAGGAGAAAAGGTTAGGAACAAAATCAAACAAAATTGCGGTAAACAGATTATACCCTACAGTGAGTTTACATACGGACAGCTTGTCAGTATAACTCAACAGGAAGGTCTAAAGATCTGTCAAGACCTGAAATTACAGAAACACCTCAAACTGGAGCTAAATAGAACTAAGTGCGAACTTGGAACCTTTTCCAAACAGTTTGATACGAATTTCTCAAAACCCTCTTCTAGTTGTATAGTAAACTATAGCAAGACTCATAAATTCCGTAGGAGTACTTCGAGAGGTTACAAAAAGAGAGATTTTAGCAAAACCAATGAAGAGTATTACAAAAACTCCTACAAAAATACTCATCATTCCAGAAAACCAAATACCAAAAAAGTTGATTCCAAATACAAGGACATTACATGTTACAAATGTCACAAAAAGGGTCACACTTCGAGATACTGCAAAATGAATACAAAATTACAAGAATTGAAGCTCGACGATGACATCACCCAAAAAATCTCTAATCTTCTCATTGATTCCTCCGATTCAAATGTCGAGTCAGAACCTGACTACTTTTCCCTTTCTTTTGAAGACAACAAAGCCCTTCAAATTGATGAATTGCTTACAACTAGTTCTTCTGAATATTTCGATAAGGGTAAGGGAAAACTTATTTGTATTCTAACCAAGAATCAGAATCCTGAGTCCCCTAGAAACTGTGATACCCGTTCCATCAAATTAATTCATTCCTTTGCATACAAAAAACATTGAAGCATAATTTACAATATCAAAATCAGTTTCAAAAAATTGCATTAAAAAATATTTTCTGCAAATTGATTTCTGAAATATCCCTTCAATATCCAATACCGGTTACAACACAGAAATATCCTATCATTATCCCTATAAAAATCCACAGATTTCTAATACCGGTTACAATACAGAGATGTTCTTTCACTGTTCCTTGCCCCAATGGGTTACAGAGAAAAAATATCCAGGAAGGAATGCGAGAATCCGGACAATACTGTAACCATGCAATGTGTGGAGCCTTACTCCAAAAGAGAAAAGAAGAGATACCTCCACCAATAAATACACATGTTGTTGCACCACAACAACAAATAAATTCCATGGCCCCCAAAAACCCCACAAAAGAAGAAAAAGAAAAATTTTCTGCCAAATCTCCCACTAAAAGACCCATGTCGTGGTATGATGCAATCATGAAAGAAGAAAATGAAAATGCTGCAGCATCCGTGCAAAAAACACCAGCACAGGAGATAACTGTCGAAAATTTTCTGCAACTCATGGCGAAATCTCCAGAATTACAACAGGTATTAATACAACTTCAAAATTCCAAACAAGAATTGTTCAAAGCTCAGGAGGGGAAAAAACCTCTCAAAATTTTATAAAAATCAAGAAAGGAGAATCTTCAAAAACCCTTTCTCAAAAAGAATTTTCAAAACTCCAACTTGAGAAAGAAGTCTTCAAAAACCCTTTCTCAAAAACAATTTTCGAAAAATTAACTTGTGGTACCACAAGTCCCCAAAAAAACTGCTCCTAAATTCTTCATAAAACCATTTTTTCAAAATATTGTGACTCTTGAAAAGGATTTTTTAATAAAAACCCTTTTTTAGCACTACAAAATTATTTTGGACAAAAAGGGTTTTATAAATCATGGGATGTCCCGGCGTACTGTTGATAGTGCTATGTCCCAACCTCGTTATATTGGACTTGGTGAAGATGCCAAACATAAAGATACTGTTAGAACTATGGTAGAAGCGGCCGCCGCTTTTCATTATCA